>MU173036.1:57693-70430 GCA_016695475.1 Suillus decipiens | reverse complement strand
TTATTTTTTAATATTCTTGGACCAAACATAAGGTGAACAGGATGAAGTAATTAAGATTTTTGATCCACAGAACATTGAAAAAACACAGACAAAAAAATCAACATGATTGTAAATTGTTGTCTGAAGGATGATGGATAAAAAATATAGACTTTTTCTTGAGGGAAAATGATTGATTTTTAGGTCATGTATTGCATATGGAACATCTTTAATACATTCATTATTTTTTTTCAATGTTTTGACACACAAAATGCAAGAAAATTTCTATCTTCTAATCTAATATTTTTTGAATGTTTTGTGAAATAAAATGAGAAAATGCCTGCAGTGACAGGTGATGACTGTGGGTGACGCATGAGGTTAGTATAAGGACTGGTGATGGCGCAAGTTCAATCATTCAAGATCTCCATACTGAATGAGTATGTGAAATCTAACCAATCTTCATGGTCATCTTCCTCGGCAGGGTCTTCCTCAGCAGCAGGTCTCCTTGAGAGTCCATCAGCACTGGTATGCTTGTCTGCAAGTACATACACAAGTTTGAATTAGAAAAGGAGTATACCTGCAATCCAGCGGTTGATAGACATGTTAGGCTGTTATGACTGGGGTAGGTTGCGGCACGACTACCAAAAAGAGAATATACAGTTGTTTGAGTATCACTGTTGCAAACAAGCAAGGGTTCAGCTACACTGGACTTGGCTAAGTCAAGTATAGGTTCAAGGTAAGCAACAAAGACAGTTGAGTGCCTGAGAGGACTAGACTGGCTGAGTTGAATACGTTCAACAGCAACACAGAACTAGCTGAGTCAGAGCAAAGGTTCACTTTAGACTAAGACTTAGGTGTGCTAAGCTTTAGATATGAATCAGACCACTAAGAGTTGGGGGACTCTTAGTGAAGGAAGTTCCAGGTAAAACCCAGTAAGATTAAAGTAAGGAATACAAGCATTGTACAGATGCCTTATATAGGCTTTGGACTACATAAGTTTAGGGCAGGCATAGAGAAGGGAAAACGAGTGCATATCCTAAGAAGGAAGGCAGCTATGGTACAGACATGTTGAGATGTATGATCATACAAGGTAAAGATGACATAAGCAATGACGAGGTAGTAGCATAAGGAAGAAAAGAATAGGGGGCACATACAATTGTAACATAGGCTGCAAGTCAGGATTATTGATCATCCCTTTGATGTACTTGGCATTGACCTCAACCATAAGGTTGGTGATGCCAAAGATGTACACCTGCATGGCTCATAGTGTGCGGAATAAACCATACAGCTCTAGCTTTGCTTGGGAGTATCGGCTTTCAACTTCCATAAGCATGAGTGAACCGAAGTGGCTAGGATAGTGCTTCTTGTCCTCACCGAGTTGCGAGAGGATGAAACCTACAGCGATAGAAGAAGTGTCAATAGCAAGAAAGATCTCATGTCCATATTTGTAGTCCAGCATTTTAATGCTGGTGACTGCATGATAGTGTCTTTAAGCGCTTGCATAGCTACCTGTTGATCATGACCCCATTCAAACACAGCGTTCTTATGGGTTAGTGCCACTAGTGGTTGCACTATCTTGGCAAAGTCCTTGATGAAAACATGCAAGACACCTGTTAGAGATGTGCTCGGAGGGTTAATGGATCATAAAGGGCTTTGGCCTCAGCTCATACGCTGTGCCCCTTACCTGAGTATTGCCCCTAAATTTCGGATGAAGTCCTAGGGAGAGTTCTAATGAAGTCTGGATGTAGTCTGGATGAACTCTAGGGCAGGATAGCTCAATAGAGCTCCGAAGGACTTCCAGATGAGCGCCAGAATGCGCCGGAACTATTCCTGGATGATAGGGGATGATGACAAGACTACTTGGACAAAGTCCAGAGTAGAATAGTGAGGGATGTTACAATAGGATGAAGGATAGAATAGGACTGGACCATAGGACCATAGGACCAAGGGTCTGAAGGTCCGAAGGTCTGAGGATCCAAAGGTATGAGGATCCAAAGGTATGAGGATCCAAAGGTATGAGGATCCAAAGGTCCAAAGGTACGAGGATCCAAAGGTCCAAAGGTCCAAAGGTACCGAAGGTCCAAGGATCTGAGAGCAGGAGTAGCGGAGTGTTGGGTGGATAACAGATGGGTGGACGGATGGACGGATGAATAGACAGACAGACAGATAGATGGATGGATGGATGGGTAGACGGACAGATAGATAGATGGACGGATGGACGGATAGATAGACAGACGGATGGACAGATGGACAGATGGACAGATGGACAGATGGACAGATGGACAGATGGATGGATAGATGGATAGGTGTATGGATGGATGAAGTGGTATAACTACTATGGAGGAGTAGGCCCGGATGTGAAGTAGAGAAAGTGTAGACTACTTTGGACGAGGTCCGAAGTAGAAACTAACAGAGGAAGACTACCACAGGTAGAGTCGAAGGGGGAATGGGAGACGGACTACAATCAGATGAAGTCCGAAAGTGATTATAGGACAGAGAGTCAAGACTCCGGACTAGGGAGTACTCCCATAGTCCAGAGCCGGAGACTTACAAGGGCTGGAGCCCAAGTGAGAACGGAAACAGAGTTATATAGACAGCAGGATAAGTAAGGATACAAGCAATGATCAGACTGAGGTCTGCAGGAGTAGTACTATGAGTTTATATACTGTAGGTAGCATGCCAGAAGGTAAGTAAGCATAGTCCAAGGCTATGTCAGAAACATAATAGTAAGTACAGCAAAACATCAGGCTATGAACTCGGAGATGAAACTTGTATGGAACAACTTATTGAGACGGAGGCAGAGATAACTGATAGCCGGAGGCAGAGATAACCAAGAGGCAAAGGCAGGGATGACCAAGAGCCGGTGGCACAGGTATATCCTAAAAGGGGTAATGCGCAGGTGCACAGGAATGGTTTCTGATATGAACATGGCTCAGATATGGACATGGATCAAATATGGATCGGATATGGATCAGATGAGTGTCTCGGATCGGATCTAGATCAGACAAGTATCTCGGATTGGATCTGGATCGGATGAGTGTCTCAGATCGGATATGGATCGGACAAGTGTCTCAGATCGGATCTGGATTGGATGAGTGTATTGGATTGGATATGTGAACTGGATCGAGTGGGGATTGAATGGATGTGGATATGAGCAGGATGTTATAGTGCAAGTCAAATGTAGAATCTGGTATATGACAACACCACAAGTACCAAGGAAGCTCCGCACATGCATTACGGTGCTACACTCAGGCCAATTGTGGATTTTTTGAGTATCACTTGTCTCATACTCAGCCTGTGAGATCTTTAATAAAAGGTCAAGGTCTTCTTTGGTGTCACTCCTATGTTTAGCACTGGTATGCATAAAGGCGGAGGGGTTAACATCAAGAATGGTGTCACACTCATGCTCCACATGGCAGTACAGGTTACCTAGTACTGTAGCATTGGCACCTGTGGCAGGGGTTTTGTTAGTGTGGTTGTGGTCTACCTTCTGCTGCAGACTGCCTCATTCCAGAGGAAGGTCACTTCTGTCTGGCAAAAGCACATACTGGCCTCTTAGTGAAATCTTACCATCCCTATAATACACTTCTTTGACCTGTCAATCCCTATTCCCATGCTCTTCTGACCAACAGAAAACACAGCAGTATGAAGAATACTTCTTTTTGATAACAACACCTGGGGTAGTCAGTTGTATTAGGGGCTGTGAAGTGGGTTGCTGTGCAGGGCCCTATGACAAACTAGTGTAGCCAGTTTTAGGAGCTGATGTCAGCAATGTGCTCAGTAACAAGAATACAGCTGCATTATATACTTCTGTGATGTCATATGGATCGTCTGGGTGATGATCGGTGAGCTTAATCTCAAGCTGCTGCATAATAGCAGTCTTGGCGGTAGCATGGAATCCATCAAGGAAAAGATGATCACACTCAAGGTCGGCAAGCTTCTTCTTCATGATCAAGTGCTTCGATATCTTGAAGAACTTGCAGTAATACTGGCCTAGCTCCTCCTGCAAGGTCATTGGCACATGGACTTGCTCTGTGCAGAGATTTTCAAGGTCAGTATGGATAAAGCGGCGGTCACCTTTGCATCCAGGATACAAAAGTTTTACCACTGCTACAAACTTCTTCCAATCGGGCAGAGTAGCCTCATCAAGCATTTCCCAAGTTTCCGCCTCCTCAATAGGCATGTATCTGAGTGCTGCCTGTATTTGCTGCTTGTCGGTGAGCATTGCATGATTGGCAATAGCATCTATGGCTTCAAGGAATGGTATAAGGCGAGCTGGGGTGCCATCAAACTTAGGCACTGTGTCCATGCCTTGGAGCGGCATTGTTAGAGACATGCTCGGAGGGTTAACAGATCAGAAAGGGCTTTGGCCTCAGCTCTTATGCTATGTCCCTTACCCGAGTATTGCCCCTTAATTTTGGATGAAGTCCTAGGGAGAGTTCTGGTGAAGTCCGGATGTAGTCCAGATGAACTCTAGGGCAGGATAGCTCGATAGAGCTCCAAAGGACTTCCGGATGAGCGTGGGAATGCGCCAGAACTAATGACAAGACTACTTGGATGAAGTCCAGAGTAGAACAAGTGAAGGATGTTACACAATAGGATGAAGGATAGAATAGGACAGGACCATAGAACCATAAGACCAAGGGTCTGAAGGTCTGAAGGTCCGGAGGTATGGGGATCTGAAGGTGGTCCAGATCTCCAAAGGTCCAAAGGTATAGATGTCCGAAGGTAGGAGTAGCAGAGTGTCAGATGGATGACAGATAGATGGACGAATGGATAGACAGATGGATGGGTAGATGGACAGATGGATAGATGGACAGATGGACAGATGGATAGACAGATGGATGGATAGATGGACGGATGAACAGATAGATGGATGGATGGATGGATGGATGGATGGATGGATGGATGGATGGATGGATGGATGGACGGATGGTATGACTACTATAGAGGAGTAGGTCCAGATGTGAAGTAGAGAGAGTATAGGCTACTTTGGACAAGGTCCGAAGTAGAAACTAACAGACAAAGACTACCGCAGGTAGAGTTGAAGGTGGAACGGAAGATGGATTACAATCAGACGAAGTCTGAAAGTGATTATATGACAGAGAGTCAAGGCTCCGGACTAGGGAGTACTCCCATAGTCCAGAGCTGGAGACTTACAAGGGCTGGAGCCCAAGTGAGAACAGAAACAGAGTTATATAGACAGCAGAATAAGTAAGGATATAAGTAATGATCAGACTAAGGTCTGCAAGAGTTGTACTATGAGTTTATATACTGTAGGTAACATGCCAGAAGGTAAGTAAGCATAGTCCAAGGCTATGTCAGAAACATAATAGTAAGTACAGCAAAACATCAGGCTATGAACTCAGAGATGAAACTTGTACGGAATAACTTATTGAGATGGAGGCAGAGATAACCGATAGCCGGAGGCAGAGATAACCGATAGCCAGAGGCAGAGATGACCAAGAGGTGAAGGCAGGGATGACTGAGAGCTGGTGGCACAGGTATATCCTCATAGGGGCAATGTGCAGGTGCGCAGTGTAAAGACTACAATCTAGCTAGTATGATAGCAAACTACCACCTAGGCTAGTATATGTCGAAGTCTACCCAGCTGCTATACTTGCAAGGCAAGAACGTTTGACCCAAGGGGTTGCTGGTGAATATACTTCGTCAAATGCTGATATGAGATGTGTGATACTCCTATAAAGTGATGCCGATGCTAGCAGTAGCATTGCCACTGATAGCACTATGGATTCTGTGGATGCTGACGTCTAGCGCCTTGTGAAAGATAGGTACTGATAATGCCAGTGATACCAATGATACTGTGAGGAGTGCTAACAATGAGCATGGTGATAGTGTGTACTGATAACTGTGATAGCATTGTATGCCGAGGGACAGCGAAGAGAGATAGCGTGATGACGATAATACTGATGATACCGATGGATACTGGTGCTTAGCAAGGATAGCGGTAAGGGAAGTGTCAAGAGTGAAGACCGTTGAAGGATTCTTAGAGATATTTGGATTTCAAAGAAGATATATTTGTGTATAGTGAAAGCGGTAGCAGTACGGGAATCCCATCTAATGAATGATATGATATAAGAAAAATGATTGTAAGTGACTACTCCTACCGCTGTACAGTAGAAGGGGAGTGTCGAACGGAGGAGAAGTCAGCAGTCTTTTATCATACATTGTAAGTATGCGGAATCAATAGGTGAGATTAGTAGCAAGCATGCAAGACTTAGCTGTAGCAATATGTAATAGTGCTGCTTGTGCTGTGGCACGCATTCTACATGTAATAAAGCTTGCTGTGGGATTAGCAGCGGTAGATGGGAATATACTATGCACCAAATGGAACTAGTTGGCATGGCATGGGCATTCAATGGGCATCGGCTTGTGGAATGTGTATCGGTACTGTGGTACGGTAGTCCAGCAAGAGTGTGGTAACCTTGGTAACTGTATATATCGATAGCATTAGGGTTAGGGGTGGTCACGCTATGCGGTATAGGGGCTAGACAATAATGGAAATGGACCTATGCAAGGCTAGCGCCAGCTAGACTGTTACATCGGAAAATGTAGGCTCAACTCCCAGATGCATAAATTTATCTCTGGCATGGTTTCAACAGGGGCACAAGGTAGGATGTGATGATATGGTGGTTTTGGTAGTGAAACTGATGAATGCCCATAGCACATGTCAGATCTGGAGGTATCTGCATCTTTGAAGGGACCATCCACCGAGACCATACTCAAATCCATAGCAAGGCTGGCAGCAATCGCATCAGCAGCACTCCAGGTGATGCATCTGGAGCAGTACTGGGCAGGCTTGCAAACCTTTTCAAGCCTTGGAGAAAAGGCAGAAAGCAAGGAACTGCCCAAGATGTCAGAGACCCTCCAGTACTGGGCATCCATGTTTAACAGCCTCTCCATCATAGCCAATTGAGAAACCCCCAATCATCAGGATCACTTATCCATTCTGGAATGCTTTGATATTCTCACCACAGTAGGGAACTATTCTAATGCTCAGATGAGTATGCCAAGCCTTCAACTGGAGTTTGTGTACAATTCTGGATGTATGCTAGGGTTTTCAGGGAGGATTGTGAGACATGGGGTTCATGCAGTGGACGGGGATCAGATTGCATGGGCATGGTATATGAGGGACTCTGTTCATATCTATGCAGAGGTTCCCTCATGTGGATGGGCTAGGGTCAATGGGACACCTAGCTGTGAGTGATCAAAGTAGAAAGTGTAGTTAGACTTGTTAGTACATACTCTGAAATACCACCGATGAATGATAAAGCATCCTGCACCAACCTGCTAACATTCAGGAATTGCCAGCCAATGCCCGGAACTCGACACTGAGGTTATGGGACTCAAGGCTCAATATTTGGGACTCAGCATTTGGGACTCGGTGCTCGGCACTCGATATTTGGGATTCAGCATTTGATATTTGGAGAGCAGGTGGAAGGGTACCACACTGGTACTATAGTGTCTGGCCGAATGTTCACGGCAATATTGTGCACTCATGATAAGATAATGTGATCATGTCTCAGTACTTGAAATTCAGTATTTGGTACATGGGATTCGGTAGAGTCTTGGCATTTGGCATTTGGCATTCAGTACTCGGTACTCGGGATTCGATGTTTGGCAGGTACTTGGGGTTCGGTACTCAGTACTCAATACTCGATATTTGGCACTCGGCACTCAGCAGAGGCTTGGTATTCGGTGTTCAGCACTTGATGTTTGGTACTTGATACTGGGTATGCGGCATTCAGTACTTGGTGTTTGGTACTTGGTATTCGGCACTCAGTACTCAATATTTGGCACTTGGCACTCAGCAGAGTCTCAGTATTCGGTGTTCGGCACTTGGCACTTGGCACTTGGCACTCAGCAGAGTCTCGGTATTTGGTGTTCAGCACTTGATGTTCAGTACTTGGTATTTGGTGTTTGGCATTCAATACTCAGCATTCAATACTCGGCATTCAATACTTAGCATTTGGTACTTGGCATTTGGTACTTGGTACTCAGTGCTTGATATTCGGCATTGGGAACTCAACACTCGCTACTCGGTATTCAGTGTTCAGCACTTGATGTTTGGTATTTGGTACTCAGGACTCAATATTTGCCATTCAGCAGTCGGTATTCAGTATTCAGTACTGAGTATTTGGTACTTAGTATTTGATACTCTGCATTTGGTATTCATTTGGTATTCAGTATTTGGTATTTGATACTTGGTATTTCATATTCAGGACTCAATATTCAGCATTCTGTATTCTGTATTCATTATTCAGTGCTCAATATTCGGCATTCGACATGTGGAGCTTGATATTCTGGATGTGGGACTATTTTGGGATGCCATATCATATTTTACATCATGTATGGAATTTGGATGTCACCATATGTAGCTAACTGAGTCATTTGGACTACTCTCCTCTGCCTCTCTTCAATTTCTCTAGCATCTCTGTGTACACCTTCACCTCTGCCATCTTCTCATGGATGCCCTGACTTTGCTCCTCATGCAATGCAACCAGGCATTCTCTAATCCACCTGAGTCCCATCAGGGATGGAACTGAAGTGTAATCCACCTGCTCAGGAAGAACCAAACCATCATCCTCAATCCCAGACTGAAACAGATGAGTCATCACTCAAGGACATGGTGTAACATGCTTACCTCCCAATGCTGGTAGTGAAACACACAGGCAGCCATTATCTGATTCCATTGCCATGGTTGATTTGGGATTGTGTTGTCTCCAATCCACCATGGAGCATGATAGTCAGACACAATCTGGGAGGGATGACCCAGAACTGCAGCATCATCAAACTGACAGAGGTGGGATGAAAAAATGTCATCTGGAACTGTGTTCCAGGTGAGCATGGGAAACAACGCAAGGATATGAGTGACCGGGGTTGGAACAACAGAAATGATGTGCCTTGCAGCTGAATACTGCAGGAGAGGGGTAACAAATGTCTGTTGGAAATATTAGTATTGATCACCAGTCATCAGGTCATCAGTCACTTACACTGATCTCCCATTGCAGCCCAGCTTTGAAGTGCGTGATCCAGGCAGCAGAGGGAACATTGCTGTTGGCAGCCTCATTCTGACATTGGGAGATACATGCACAGATGCGTGATGCAGCCATTTCCAATGTACAGGAAATATCTGCCATGTCCAGGGTGAGGGGTTGGTAATGATTACCAGAAGTCTCAGTATGAGTAGTGGATGCAGCAGATACAGACATGGTTGATGCAGGATTATGACACTGGCAATGACAATGACAGTTGTTTCAGATATGCAGATAGCAGTCACTGATGGATGAATAAGAAATTCAAACTCAGACATGGGCTGATCCAGACAATTCCTGGGAGTCAAGATTGGGTGGACTGACCTGGACAATTCCTGGCACTCAGGTTTTGGATGGAAATTGGTTTTGAAAATCATCAGCAAAACAAATTCATTCACCATCAGCATCCATTGACACTGTCTGCAGGGCTTGAAATGCTGCCTGTGCATCCTGCACCAGTAATGAATACATGTGGGATTGCCTTCTGGAGTAGCATGCATGACCTGGAAGATCTTTCACCAATGATTCCTGCATCTGGTCACCCCATTGGCCTGCTTTCCACAAGAAAAAGTTGCATGTCCAATTCATCTCCAATTGGACCAATTCTATTTCTTCCTTTCATCAATCCTACAGTGCCTTTGCCTGAAGCCAATGAACTGGGTAAACTTTGGATGGGTCCTGTCAGGTCACGGCAGGAAATGTCAAGCATGCTGGAACTCACATTCCTCATTCCATGAGTGGTTCGGACCCCCCAGGTCAACTTCGATGGACCAGAACCAGGCAAGGGACTCATTTCACTGGCCTCAGGCATTTGGATTGCCAATGGCAGAGCTGACTTTGAGCTGCTCACAATGCAGGGGTTTGTATTTCTGAAGCTGGTCTTGCCCCGGCTCCAGTCGTATCATTTGCTTCCTGGTCCTCATATATATACTGGCATGGAGGGATACTGCCTGCTGCACAGACGTCACCTGGGACCAAGCTCAAGTTTTCAGTGCTTGGGATTTGGCTTGCCTGACTGTTGTTCGGAACAGGATAGCCTTGTTGCACAAATGAATGCGGAGATTATGAAGGGCATCATTAGCCTGCCCTTCACGAAGCGACATCTCCAGCAGAATCAGATCATCTGCCATACAGAGTCTGCATTGATCAACCCCAAGGTTTGATGGCAATGGAATTATGGTGAGCTCAGGGGTGTTTGTCCATACATCGGATATCTTGGTAAAATCTGCTGGGTCATCTTTGAGATCATCAAGAATATCTATGTTGAAGTCGTCAGGATCTTCATCTGCATCGAATCCCTCTCCTAGATGTGTAAGAGCAGACCAAGTGAATCCATCTATTTGGCCTTGAAGGCGATCTCATTGCCAGGCGATATCAAGTCTCTGTGTCTCTGTCGGCCTTCTTCCCATTCATCGTATCTTGATCAGCAATGCAATTTGAGCCTCTTCAATTGCCAACCCCATGGATATCCACGTTGCAACAGATCCGCAAGAGGGTGCTGCATTATGGGCATTACCATCCTCTAGAAGTCTGAGCTCTATCTCCTTTTTGCTAGGTGCTGAGTGCAACATGAATTCGGACCTTCAAGGAGGCCAAGCATGTACTCACCCTTCTTGATATTGATGTCATATAAGTCCATCTCTGCAGGATCCCTGATTCTGCTGGACTGAGCGACCCTCTCTTGGGCTAACCATTCTGTCTTTAAATGGCTGGGCGCTGCTTCATCGAGCCTGTCAAAAGCCCTGCCACTCTCAGCAATGCCATTCTTAGCAAGCTTGTATTTCCGGCAAAGAGTCCTTTTCATGCGGATCATTTTGCAGAAATTAGAATCATTCATCTGATAATCAAGACATTCCTGTTGATGTGGTGATGACATTCCCCGAGCAGCGGGGGAATCAGGTTGAGATGTGCCCATAGGGTCTCCATGATCTCTCTGTTGATCTGGCTGATGCCTTCAATGAAATTTGATGCATACCAGACATAGCGGCTGTCTTTATGGCCATGCACATGCCACAATCCAATTCTGGGAATGATGATAAGTTCTGGGACAATTTCAAGAAATCAGCTTCAATCCACCCGATCCCAACAGTGCTTGTTGTATTGACAGTTGATATCATAGAAGGTCATGGCCCTGGTGATGCCTTCCATGTTGTGCCGGGCAGCCTCACAAAGGGCATAGTCCATGTTCATTTGTCTGCAAGTGATGCATGGTTATCCCTAGAAAGTGGAACTGCATGTTTGGCTTGCCTTTCACCTTTCTGAAAATCTACCATTGAGTGAGGGGTGAAGCAACCATGTTGGGCACATGCCACCCCCCCGATGCCCATGGACTCAAGCTTGTGCCAAACTGCATTTGCCTGATTTATGGCCTGGTGATTGTTGCAGCTCAATTTTTCCACCATGTCAGAAGCCTCTGCAAGATGCAATTTATACCTGTCCTTTCCCACCATGAATCCCAGCCCATCAGATAGCCAAACCTCATCATGTGGCTTGATGGGATGCAGATGTTCGGCTTTGAAATTTCCGTCCATCACAAATGACCAGGTGTATTTCCAGCTTGAAGTTCTTATTATTGCAGAGTTTGCTCGTGTCATGAAAGGGACTCACTCATCAAAGGAGTCATCCCCTGATATGGACATGTTAATCCCAGGCTGAGGACAAGCTGGGCAAAATAATATGAGATCTCCTACTTTAGGGTCATCAGAATGATGGCCAAAGCCATGCCATTTCATGGTCTTCAACTGCCTCCACTGTCAAGCAACTCTCATGAGCTCTCTGTATTGGTCCTTCCAAAGTGCTTTGTCAATATAATTTCTTTCAGATGCAGATATGGCATTACCGGAACAAGGTGTGGAAACATGCTCAAGGTCATTTGCTGGAGCTTGCTGTAATAGTTCTTCACCGAGGTGCCGCATTCAAGGTTGTCCAATAAAAAGTCATCCAGGACTCTGAAGGTGAAGGCAGTCTTTGGCCTGTTGAAGGATGCAGGAAAAAATCCATGCCGAAACAATTGAATGTCTGAACTCAGAGCATTTGGACAATGACAGCATTGAACCTCGAGGCAATGAACTCTGGACTTGTCAATGATGACCATGGTATTCTCCTTCAGCTGGAACTCAGGTCCTGATACAGATGGTAGATCTTCAGGTTTGAGCCAGTCTTCAGGTTCTTCTTCATCAAACAAATCCCATCTATGTGTGAGTTCCGGACATTGTCTGCCATCATGACCAAGGTGTATGACTAGTCCAACATGAGCCAGGCAGCTCTGCTCAAAGAATCAACCATTCCATTGACTGATCCAGTGGAAAGGATTGCAATGATGTTGACTCCGGCAACAGCCAGTGCAGTAGAGTGGCTCCCCAAGACAATCTTGAGATTTGTAGACCCCATCCTGGTCGCATATGACACATCTCCTGTCTTTTGGTGGAGCTTCTCTATCAAGGAGGTGATGTAGATATGATTCCTGCCTTGGCAGCCATTGCCTTAGGTAGTCATTTTGACTCTGGGTGGATTATACTTAGCTATAGTTTTAATGACACTCCAACATGAAACATGAGCTTGCCATGGTTCTTGGGAGTTGCAATGGCTCAAACGAGCCTTGGTCTTGCTCATAAGCATTGTCAGGAAAGTCATCCAAAGGAGGGAGTGCCTGAACAGGCTGAAGTGTTGGTGATTCTGGAGGAGAGTCAGGCATGGACCTGTAGG
>MU173036.1:43228-57548 GCA_016695475.1 Suillus decipiens | reverse complement strand
CCTGATGTTGCAGGCAAAGGATTAGCTCAGGAAGTTCAACAGTATTGTCATTCTAATATGATGTTTGCAGTCTGGTCAGCTCATTACCAATTCAGGCTCATTACAAATTCATTTCCATTAATGGCACATCATCCAATATAGTTTGATCAACCAACTGATAGGCTTTGCTCAAAGTTCAACTTGTAACCATTTTTACTTCACCTTGCTTAACCTCAGCCAATTTTCCCTTCTGATTCACCATGGCCAGATCAGGACATTCCACTCACTCAACTTCAGGAAGACATAGGGCACATCAACAACAGACACAGAAGCTCACGGACAAGAAAATTGCGGAGTTGAAGAGCTACCTTCCTGAGTGGACTTCTGCAAAAAGGAGTGAGAAATGGGGAGTTTTCACTGCCATAGCTCGAGCAGCCAGGTTGTTTTCTCCAAAAATCAACCTAGGATAATGGAAAAAGCGGAAGCAGGTGATTGATCCTTTTTATGTTGAAAATCCAACACATTGATATATCATTCGTCCATCAATGCTCAGATGTACAAGACTTGGCTATTCAACAACAAGAAAAAGAAGGAGAGGAAGGACATGATAAAGTATGGGAGGAAATAGATGCCTAGGATGGTGATCTACCAGCAGAACCGGGAAGAGGTGCTGAAGAGAATTGAGGATGAGTCTGGGGCAAAGCCAGGAGCTCCTGGGATGTTCAAGCATTATCAGGCAGCTGTAAAGAGAGTAATGGCAGAATTGGATGAGGATGAGCTGGAGAAGGCAAAAGAAACAGCAGAAGAATGGCCAAACAACTTTCCACCTCCCAAGGTACAAGCACAAGTCACTCAGAAGAAGGGCCCGGCATATATGGAGCACTTCTTGAAAGAGATGTGGAGGCAATGCAGGATGAGAGTGTTTGTGCTATCAGCTTGGAAGAATGAACAAGGAGAGGTACTTTTTGGGATGTAAGTGAATTTGTTTGGTCCTGACAGATCTGTCTGAATAGACATCATGCAGGCATGATGATAATGAGGCTTTAGGAGATGGTGACAGCTTCATGAAGATGAAGGACTGGGAGGCCATTGAGACTGTTTGGCAGGAGTATGCACAGGAACAGTTTGGTGAGTGCTTGAACTGTGCATACAAGGAGGAATGTATTGATTGTCATGATGATAGGTGCTGGGGCACGGGACAGAGGATGACATGTGAAAGGAGGTCAGAAAAGAATCTGAAAACTGGCTTTTGAACTCAAAGTGGATGGGGATGGAATGCCGGTGCTTCTGGACATCACTGAGACAAAACTGGAGGAGAAGAAGGCCATAGTCAGGGCTTTCCTTACATCGCACTATCGTGAGTCTCTCATAACAAAATCACTGAATGTATTGAACACATGCACACAGGACTTTGTTCCGGGAATGACAAGGCAGTCATTCCATGGAGCGCCATCATACACAGTCAAGATGACTTTGTGGCGAGAACATTTCTTCTGGCTGATGTGGACCTGAAGGAACCATCAAAGTTGCAAAATTGGGATAAAATGGTGTTGCTCAATTTCTGGTATGCTCAGCAGGAGGCAGGCAAATGTCCAACCTTCCTTTTCAAAGCATGGAAAAACAAGGACAGTGAGATGGTACCATTAGTGGTGTCTTCCAAGTCGCCTTCTCCTGCAACCAAGACAATCAGAAAGCGGAAAAGGGCAATCCACCAAAGCCCTGAGGATTCCTTGACAGAAGCACAGAGCGACACTCAGGAGACAGAAGAGGAAGCTGATGATGACTCAGCAGACAGTAGATCCCCACACAAGAGAGCAAGAAGAGTAGGAAATCCATCAGGGGTAGGTCAAAAGCTCACAGTCCCGAAATCACTTCCAAAGCCCCGGCAGACTAAGACAGCAAATGTCAGTGCACTGATTGAACCATCAGCCAGGACGACCCAGAGTATGTTGCACAAGCCACTAGACAGCATGCCTTGGGTGACCAGAGGAAGAGGAAGGAAGTAGTGTACATATACCACACTGCAATTATTTGTACCATACTGTCTGCCTGAATGTCCATGGGAATATTGTGCACTGAGGATGTGGTAGTGCAACATGGTACTCAACATCCGGTGTTCAGTACCTCCAGGCAAGAAGTACTGAACACCAGATGTCAAGTACCAAATACTGAATACTGAATGCCAAATACCCAATGCTGAATACTAAATCCTAAATACAAAGTATTGAATCACAGATATGATGAAAGTATTGAAAGTAGGTAATTTACAGGTTAGGATTATCATCAAACCTTTCAATAAGAGAGTCTACTACCATCAGCAATTCGGCACTCATCTTTTGGGCCCTTTGCATCCTCTGGAGGTCAGTATAAGCTCTTCTAAGTTTCTCACATGTTTCTGCCCAAGCCAGTCGACATGGATGATCAGCCTCCAGTTGCTGTAGTATGGAAGGGCCAGGAAGATGTCCATAGTGTTGTTGGTATTCCAAAAGTCAATTTTGGAAGAATTGGGAGACATTCATATAAGGCATGAGCAGATACTCACATTCTGGGTAGTCATATGTCCCAAGTGGCCAGAACTCCCAGACCGTGGCATACAATTCTTCAGTAGTGAGTTCTGGGTTAGCTAAGTAATGCCCGGGAGATGGGACATTTGCTGTTGACATAGATTGAGTATTAGGGGTAGGGTGGTGAGGATGAACTTACATGTTACTGATGCATCCTGCACCATTGAATCTACATCCACATCAGTGAGCTCTGGCATGGCTAAGTGATGGCTGGGAGATGTCACATTTGCTATGAAGAAAATGTATTAGATATGGTGGCCAAGATGGTGGGGATATGCTCACATGAAGGGCATACTTCCAGCATTGCTGGAGCATTTCTGGGAGTATTGGCACATTGTGCCACTACATCAGACCCAATCAAATCTTCTTCCAGCCCAAGGTACACATCTGGGTCGGTGAAGAAATTGGGTACTTCACCCTGGGCCAGGAGTGATTAATCTGTGAGATTTTAGTGAGCATGAATATTCACAAGTTGTATATATCAATGGTAGATCTTACTAGGGATTGCCTGCAATACATCCAGACCACTGGATAATAAATAATCATCTTCAATATCATCATCTGGCCCAAGGTATACATTGCTCAATGAATCTAATGCCTGATCAGCAAATTGAAAGGCTATCATACATAAATGACACACCTAGTGATGTCTGGGACACATCTGAGTCATCCACATCCATTGAATTATGATCAGTGGGTGGGGAGGCATCAAATCTAACTGATCTCATGATGGCTGATTAACTGATCAAGAGATGGATTGATAAGAGATAACTTGGACAGTCAAAGTGTGGCTGGAAGCCCCTGCAAAGTCAACCATGACCAAATAAGGACAAACAATCAACAAACATCAAGAACATGTTTCACATGTCTTGTTTGCTTTGAAACATCATCCTTGTGATAACTGATTTCATGCTGATTTGAAAATCTTTTGCTTTTTCAACACTTCCAATTCAATCTCAATGTCTACCCAAGCTGATACCTCCTTGGCCAGTCTCAAGGCCCTCACTGCCCAGATTGTGGGCATTATTTCCAGTGCTTGGCAGATTCCTGCAGGAAATGCTCACATGGCTCTGTCAGCACAGGTCACTGAGCTGGTGGTGAGTGCCTCTCTTATCTGGCCCTTGTTTGATTAAAATTCTGGGGGCAGGCCCAGGTTGTCCGGGACTATAGCAAGGGCCCCTACCTCCCTGGCATAGTCTGTTCATGCTCCAAGGAGCTGATGAGGGTCAGGGCCATGAGGCCCCAGGTCTGGCCCAACTGGCACAGCATTGGCCATGATGACTCCCAGCTCCTAAAGCACTCCTGGCGTGAGAAAGTTCTTGCCTGGGAGGTACTAGGTGACCATTCCTGTGACCTCCCAGTGTCCACTCCTCCCTCACTTGGCCCCATTCTTGTGGAGCTTCCCTCCCCACCCATCATTGCCAGCAATGTTGCTGGCCCTTCCACCACCATGGACAATGAGTACTGGGTGACAGCTAAGGATAAGGGTAAGAGGAAGGCTGTCCTGGAGTCAGTGGTGGATGAGGGGCAGAAGCACAAGTCCCCCATGATGTCTGAACACCCCCAACCCCTTCAGTCAGCTATGAAGGGTTGCAAGAGGGTGAAGTCAACCCAGATTGCAAAGTCCCAGGAGTTTGTGGAGTTGGAGGATGATGAAGTTCCATTTGTCCAGGTATGTGCTATAGGTTCATTTTTGTATAGTTTCTGATGTTGTGTAGCCAATTTTGAAGGGAGTGCTGGAGGTCATCCTTCCACGGCACTCCTCATTTGCAGAAAGGATGTCCGGATCACCTCGCTCACCCCATTTGCCTTGCTCCCCCAAGAAGCAGTCCTTTGGCCCTGCTTTGGTAAGTCTTATTTATGTGTCTGGAACTCAGGAGTAGGCTAATGCTTCATCAGTGCACTGCCAGCAGTCGTCTTGGTGCTTCAGTAAGTCTCCTCCACTTGTTCTAAACTCATGCTCATTCTTGGGATTTGGCAGCCCACCTCTGGCAGTGGTCTGGAGATCACCGAGCCCCCTCAGGCCATGTCAACTCCCTCAGGAAGTCGTCTGGAGGTTGCAGAGGCCCCCCAGGCCATGTCCACCCCACCGGTAGAGGCTCCGGCAGTTGATGGGGTCAACATCTTAATTTCCGGACCAGTGAGTACCTTGTTCTTCCAGTGTTTCACACAACTCATGGGACTTTCAGAACAATCCCTGCTATGCATACACCTCATGTGAGTGGCCCTGTGCCACTTGCAGGGACAAGAGGACAGGTATCCCCTATATGTCCTTTGTGTATTGCACCACCAAGAAGATCAAGTGTATCCTGGCAAACATGGGAACCCCACCTAAACGGTCCAGATGTTGGTTGTCCACTCGCCAGACCAGGTCCAGGACTCCCTCCACTGCCAAGACTCCCTCTGCTGCTCCAACCCCCTCTACTGCTTCCACCAATCTTCTGGCCACTCCTGCAACTGCTCCCACCAATCCTCTGTCTGCCACCCAGTCAAGGGCATGCACAAGGAGCCAGTCTCATGGTGTATCCAGCACTCCAGCAATGCCTGCCCTGCAAACACTAAGGACACCCAGACCTTCTCGCAGCAGGACCATCACTGCCATCCCAGCACCTGCAACTGCGCCTCCAGTAGCCAGTAAGTGACATCAATATTCTCAGCTCATTGCCTTTAATTTTTAATGATAGAAACTCCATCATCCACCCCTGGAGTTCCTCAGACAGCACAAGACTTGTCCATGGCAACTGCCCCTCCCCCAGCCAGTAAGTCACATTAATTTTTTGAGCTTATCCAATTTTAATTTTCAATGGTAGCAACAGCATTGTCAACCTCCAGAGTGCCTCGGGCAGCGCTAGACTTGCCCATGCCGAACCTCCATTCCATGTCCATTGCCATCTGGGATGGTGCAGCCAGAATCGCCCTTCTTGAGGCTCATGTGGCAGAGCAGGAAGGTAAGATTGATACCCTGCAGTGCCTCCATGAGAGCCTCCGCCATGAAATTGTTGCCTGGTGTAAAGACTACAATCTAGCTAGTATGATAGCGAACTACCACCTAGGCTAGTATATGTTGAAGTCTCCCTAGCTGCTATACTTGCAAGGCAAGAACATTCGACCTGAGGGGTTGCAGGTGAATATACTTCATCAAATGCTGCTATGGGATGTGTGATACTCCTATAAAGTGATGCCAATGCTAGCAGTAGCATTGCCGCTGATAGTGTTATGGATTCTGTGGATGCTGACGTTAAGCACCTTGTGAAAGATAGATACCGATAATGCCGGTGATACTGATGATACCATGAGCACTAATGATGAGCGCAGTGATAGCGTGTGCCAATAACTGTGATAGCGCAGTATGCCGAGGGACAGTGAAGAGTGATAGTGTGATGACAATGATACTGATGATACCGATGGATACCAGTACTGAGTGAGGATAGCGGTAAGGGAAGCGTCGAGAGTGAGGACCATCGAAGGTCTCTTAGAGATATTTTGGATTTCAAAGAAGATATATTTTGTGTATAGTGAAAGCAGTAGCGGTACGGGAATCCCATCTAATGAATGATATGATATAAGAAAAATGATTGTAAGTGACTTCTCCTACCGCTGTACAGTAGAAGGGGAGTGTCAAACGGAGGAGAAGTCAGCAGTCTTTTATCATACATCATAAGTACATGGAATTGATAGGTGAGAGTAGTAGCAAGTATGCGAGACTTAGCTGTAGCAATATGTAATAGTGCTGCATGTGCTGCGGCACATGTTCTACATGTAATAAAGCTTGCCGTGGGATCAGCAGTGGTAGATGGGAATGTACTACGCACCAAATGGAACTAGTTGGCATGGCATGGGCATTTGATGGGCATTGGCTCGTTGAATGTGGCTCAGTACTGCAGCACAGTTGTCCAGCAAGAGTGCAGTAACCTTGGTAACTGTATATATCAATAGCATTAGGGTTAGAGGTGGTCGCGCTATGCAGTATAGGGGCTAGACAATAATGGAAATGGACCTATGCAAGGCTAGCGCCAGCTAGACTGTCACACCGGCACCCATCATTCCCCCTCCCTCCCTCCCCATCCAATGAAAGCTTGTTGCTGCATCAAGCCATCCAGCCATCCATGTCACCTCTGGTATCAGCCCTCCCTCCCCTGATATCAATCACCGAGTACTGAGCACTAAGCACCTAACACCAAGTACTGAACACCAAGTACCAAGTGCTGAATACTGAGTGCCGAGCACTGAGCACCAAGTGAATACCAAGTACCCAGTACTGAGTATCGTGTGTCTACCAAGTGCCAGCAATTGGCACTTGGTAGACACACGATACTCAGTACTGGGTACTTGGTATTCACTTGGTGCTCAGTGCTCGGCACTCAGTATTCAGCACTTGGTACTTGGTGTTCAGTACTTGGTGTTAGGTGCTTAGTGCTTGGTACTCAGTGCTTGGTACTGGGTGCTTGGTGCTCGGTACTCAGTGCTCAGTACTCGGTGCTTGGTGCTCAGTACTCGGTGCTCGGTACTCAGTGCTCGGTGCTCAGCACTTGGTGCTTGGTGCTTGGTACTTGGTGTTCAGCACTTGGTGTTTGGCACTCGGTGCTCAGCACTCGGCACTCGGTGCTCGGTACTCAGTACTCAGTGCTCAGCACTTCGGCACTCAGTGCTCGGTACTTGGTACTCAGTGCTCAGCACTTGGTGCTCGGTACTGTGTGCTTGGCACTCAGTGCTCAGAGCTCAGCACTTGGTGCTCGGTACTGTGTGCTCGGCACTCAGTGCTCAGAGCTCAGCACTCGGTGCTTGGTACTTGGTGCTTGGTGCTTGGTGCTCAGTGCTCAGCACTTGGTGCTTGGTGCTTGGCACTTGGTCCTCAGTCCTCGGTACTTGGTGCTTGGTACTTGGTACTCAGTGCTCGGTGCTCAGTGCTCGGCACTCGGTGCTCGGTGCTCAGTACTTGGTGCTTGGTACTTGGTGCTCGGTACTCGGCACTTGGCACTTGGTACTGGTTAGCACTCAGGGAATGTTTCATGCAGTTGTAATGTAGTGAGCATGTACCCTGCATGTATATCTCCATGTCACCATACCCATCTATGTAATACAGCCCACCTCAGCCCCCCATGTATGAGATACAACCTTTGGGCCAACCCATATATGTCACATACATGCACATCAGCCCACCCATCTATGTAGTACACCCCACCTCAGCCCACCCATCTATATAATACACCCTACCTTGGCCCACCCATCTATGTAATACACCCCACCTCAGCCCACCCATCTATGTAATACACCCTACCTCAGCCCACCTGTCTATCTAATATACCTGCACATCGGCCCACCCAACTATGTAATGCAACCCCTGCTGGCCCATCAGTCTCTGTAATACACTCCACCTCGGCCCACCCATCTATGTAACATACCCCCTGTCGGCCCACCCATCTATATCAATATTATTTGCTCACATCTCTCTTCAGCTAATACCTCCTCTACATATTACCCAGATCAGCCCACCCATCTCCATTGGTAATGATATTCCCCCCGGCCCACCTGTCCACATCGGAAATCATGTTTCCCTCGGCCCACCCATCTTTCTCAGAAATAAAATTTCCCTGGCCCACCCGTCATCATCGAAAATAATATTCACCCCAGCCCATCCATTGACATCAAGGATATACATAACCTTGGCCCATTGTCTGCCAGCCCATCTTTGACAGGATATTATGTGGGTCGGATGACCCGTATAGTATGGAGTTTGTCACTGAAGGAGCTCAGCTCAAAGTCCCAGGCAACAGGAGCTCATTTCTAGAACACTTTGGCACAGAAGTCACAATCAAAGATGGAGCATTCCATCTAATCATCAAGAATGTCCCCATCTCATTCAACCCCACATCTCTGATGGCAATCTCAGATATTGAAACCAAAGGCAGCCTATTCCCAAAGTCAATCACAAGAATCAGATACATCAAATACACTCCCCTTCTACTGTGCAGCAGTAGGAGAAGTCACTTATTATTTCTTACATCATATCACTCATTTGACGGGATCCCCATATTGCTATACCAATAAAACATCTTCTTTGAAAACCTATCATCTCAGAATTCTTTAATGGTCTTCACTGTCCTGCTACACTTTACTACCCTTCTACTGTACACTTGGTAGGAGAAGTCACTATTACCTTTCGGTATAGTTTTCAATCTATCTCTGGCTCCGTTCCAAGCTCCAGCAGCCTCATTACCACTTAAGCAGCCACCCTACGGCAACTTTCCCATGCCACGCGCAGCTCCTGCAACTTGCCGAGACCCATTAGACAACCTAAAGGCTCAAGAATTCTGTTCTGTCCTATGTCCACCTAGCTGTGCTGGTATGTAAATTTCCTTGCCTTATGTTTTGTAACATGTAGTACATCCTTATTAAATGTCTACTGCATGGTTTTCCTATCCCTTCCATCTCCATTTCTATTACTTAGGTATATAATTTCACTTGTCACTTTCAGCACTATCATTGCCATACCCATTGCTGTCAAATGCTATCATCGCTATACTCATTGCTATTACCGCTATCATTGCTAAAATATTGCTATTGTTGTTCTTGCTCTGCAGGTATAGCAGCTAGGCAGACTTCAACATATACTAGCATGGGTGGTAGTTTGCTATCATACTAGCTAGATTGTAGTCTTTACACTGACTCAAGAATATATATGGCTTGGGACTTCCCAACACAAGAATATATGTGACCTGGGAATTCCCCACACAGGAATATATGTGGCTTGGGACTTCCCAACACAAGAATATATGTGACCAGGGAATTCCCAACATGAAAAATATTGCCTTGGACTTCCCAACAGAAGAATATATATCACTGGGGAATTCCTGACATGATAATATATTGGCCTTGGACTTCCCAACATAAGAATATATGTGATTGGGGAATTCCCAACATGAAAAATATTGGCCTTGGACTTCCTGACTCAAGAATATATGTGGCTTGGGACTTCCCAACAGAGGAATATATGTCACCAGGGAATTCCTGACGCATGAATATATTAGCTTTGGACTTCCCAACACAAGAATATATGTAGTGATGTGCATGGCCTGGCTTCAAGCTGTGGGCTGGGCCAAATTGATGGCCTGACCAGGGCTTTGGCCTGGCCTGCAATTCTCAAAAGCCAAAGCTGTCAGCCTGAGCCATGGCTTCTGGCCTCTATACTATCAATGATTACAATGAACTTTCAACACTCAAATTCCTGCTACAGCAGTGGGTCATTTTCAATTTTTGACACATTAGGAATATGAGTGATGAGAGCCTCCAATTTGACAGTTGTATGTTATTACTGTTGAGTTGCAAATTCATGCTCCATTTCCTTTTTGCAGTTCTTTGCTCAGTACTATGGTGACCTCTGCTTCATTTCATGGCTAAATGTATTCACATTTGGGATAGTTGCTCTGCATTGTCAATTTATTGATGTCCAACTCAACAATACTTGCCACTGCATTCCCTGCATTAACTTTGCATTTCATCCAAACAGTTCACCATGGATGGTGAATTGAAGATAGTTTCCTTTGTGACTCGCATATGCAACTACATGTAATGGTGGTTAAGGCTTGATGCTGGCATGAACTGTGCTCAACCTTCAAACAAACCCCTTTGCTCATGGTCAGTTGCACATGGCACTATTGAGGGTAAGAACATGAAGAGACACAATGTGTCTATTTGCAGAGGTGAACAAAGGACAAGACTGTGCCAATATTGTGTTTCCTGAGTTGCTAGCTAATGAACAAGTCGAGTACCTTCCTTGCTGGTCACATGTATTGTGTTAACATCTCAATTAGTATTTGAAATCATCCTCTTTTGGCCCATGGTAATATCAAACCAGACTCATCAGGCCCCATTTTCACAATATATCAAATTTGTTTGTGCTTGTCCCTTTGCACTTGTCTCTCATCTGTTCACACTTGTTGCTTTGCACTCACTCATCATACTCATTCTTCATGCTCATTTGTGCTTGTAATTGGATGCATTTTTTTCATTGTTTTGGTATTTAATATATTTCTTATTTATTAGCATCTGCCTACCCATACTCATACCCAGGCCATGGCTTGGGCCAGGGCCAAGCCATTCTCGAGGGCTTTGGCCTGGCCTGTGATTTCTGAAAGCCCTGGCCATCTCAAGCCAGGTCAAAGCTGAGGCTTTTGAGCCAAGCTGGGCTGGAATATCACTAAATATATGTGACCTGAGAATTCCCAACATGAGAATACATTAGCCTTGGACTTTTCAACACAAGAATATATCTGGCTTGGGACTTCCCAACAGAAGAATACATGTGACTGGGGAATTCCCAACAAGAGAATATTTTGGCCTTGGACTTCCCAATACAAGAATTTATGTGGCCTGGGAAATCCTAACATGAGAATATATTGGCCTTGGACTTCCCAACACCAGAATATATTGGCTTGGGACTTCCCAACACAAGAATATATGTGACCTGGGAACTCCCAACATCAGAATATATTGGCCTTGGACTTTCCAACACAAGAATATATGACACCAGGGAATTCCCAACACCAGAATATATTGGCCTGGGACTTCCCAACACAAGAATATATGTGACCTGGGAATTCCCAACACCAGAATATATTGGCCTGGGACTTCCCAACACAAGAATATATGACCTGGGAATTCCTGACATGAGAATTACATGAGAATATATTGGCCTGGGACTTCCCAATACAAGAATATATGTGGAGTGGGAATTCCCATAGCAGACTTGCCACAGTACAGGACCAGTCCTTTAGCCACCACATTTTAAATTGCATCTCATTATACAGTAGGTTAGTTTTTCAAACATTGTAATAGACAGTAATACTTCAGTTCATGAAATATATGTAAGTTAGAAATGTCCACTATGGACTTACCTAGTGCCACTCATTTCTTTAATTTCTCCTAGAGGTCTCTGTACTGCTGTCTAAAAGTGCTCATTTTATTTCCTATTGAGCTTCATACTAGTATTCTCTAGTGGTGCCCACACTACCCCATTGCAATCCCATTACCACCCTCTAATGGCCCCTATACTAGCACCCTCTCATGATTCCTATATTACCATCTGATGGTGCTCATACTACCCTCTCATGGTGTCTATACTATCTTCAATAACCCCCTTCACTATTCTTCCAAATTATACCAGTAATGCCCCCTACTGGTCCCTACAAAGCCCCTAATAGTCTCTGCTATACCCCCACAATATGGCACAAAAATTGACCAAACCCCTCAAAGCCCCTAATAGTCCCTGCTATACCCCCCTAATATAGCACAAAAATTTACCAAAAGGTACCCCTGACACCACTCATATCACAGGGAATTCCCATAGGGATTGTCACAAAATTATGTCCCAGGTGGGCTGGGAAAAGCATTGGCTTCATCCCACAGGGCTTGTCCCATAAATTTTACCCCACAGTATAATGGGGAATACCAGACAAATCATACCTCTTAGGTTAATACTTGTGTAGAGGACTATCAACCTAATAGGTATACTTTTGGGGGTGACTGAAGTGACTACAGTGGAAGTGGAGTAAAGCAAAGGCCAACACACTTGTCATGAACCTTAAGGCATATAATCTCTGCCATGCACCATTCGCCAGTGGCCAGGCAGACAGACTAGCTTGGTGGGAGAATCTCCCAGTCAACTCTGACACACACCCACTGAAGGCTTTTGCAATTGTCATCCTATCCATCATCCCACATGCGGCTGAGGTCAAACAGCTCTTTTCAGACCTCCATGGTATGCAGTCGGCCAAGTGCTGCAATCTTTCAGTTCACACATTTGAGACACTTGGCAAGGTCTGCGCTAATCTTCGCTATCACGTCCACCTTAAAAATGTTACTGACTGCAAACCAACATGACGACACCATGCTCACATGCACACAACCGAACTTCCGGGAATTGATACGGAGGTTGCCAAACAGCTCAAAACCGACTTTGCATTTGTTCCCCCACTTTCAGCAGTCTCCAGTGACAATCTCGAAGATCCCGAATCAATCTCACTTGATGATATTGATGCTGAGTTTGTTCGACTCGAAGATATTCGTAATGTGGAAAAAACAATGGGCACAGAGTTTGCCTCGGACTGGGATGTGGATCGGAAGGAAGTTTTGCAAGGGAGAGAGCATTTGACTTCGCAGAACTGCAGCGTGTCGATGACGGATTGGTGCCTGCAGCGATCGAGGATGAAATTATGGTTACGGATCATGATGCAAATGAAGATGGGACATGGAATATCAATTCTATGTTGCCGTCGAGTGGTCTTACATCCATGTAGTTAGTCTTGCATCATTAAAACATCACGTGATTCTGCCATCTGCCACGTTGGCAGAACATGATTCTGCCAGTTCTGCCGGCAGAACTGCTTTGAAATAGTTCTGCCCACAGCACTACATACATCCCACTGCTCTGTCACTTTGCCACCTCCAATTATGTCGTCCTGTCCAGACTTGATCCAATTCGCAGTGGATATCAAAGATTCTGACGCACTGACTAGTTGTCAGGTCAAAGTCTGACTGACTATTTTTAGTCAACACTGACTGACAACACTGAGATTTAGAAATTGAGCATGCCAGGATCAAAAGCAAACCATCTCTTGCCACATTTTATCGAATCCTTGCACTCGTGATGACTCGCATCGCAACTATCTCGTCATCACTTTTTCGAGGGGGACTGACGTGGCTGAGGTGCTCAACGTTGCCATCGCGTTCGCTATCACATATATATCTGAGTATGATATGACTTTCCAGTAAGTCATGTTCTCCGTTGTATTCTTGTCGGCACTCCTGGCTTTCTCAGTCACGGGATCGCCCGTTGAAGTTCGCAATTCCCTCATCACCCTCCCCATGACCAGGAGGCTAGCATTCTCCAATATCACCGACCTCTTACGACACGATGAAGCTCGCTTGGCGGCCTTCGGGGAATACAGCATGCACGGCCGACGTGATGCTGATACTGCTCCTCATCCTGCTGCTCCTTTGAAATACGCCGATTTGGGAAACGCATTTTCGGACTACACCGTGAATGTTAAATTTGGCGATTCCCCCACATCCTGTAAGCTCAACACTGAGAAAACATGCGGCTGCTAACATATCATTGAAGACAACTTGATTGTCGACAGCGCTAGCGCGATCACATGGGTTGGCGCCGGCCTTCCGTACTTGAGCCGAACCGGCGTCGATACTCAACAGCCTGTGGAGGTTGTTTACCAGTATGGCTCCTTCAAAGGTATGACATACAACAATATCATATGTTCAATATACCTACGATTAGTATCTATAGGAACTATATTTCAAGATACATTGAAGATCGGTGATGGGAATCGGCTCACCATCCCCGGGATGTATTTTGGTGTTGCTTCTACTTCGACGAACATCGCTGCTGACGGTGTCCTTGGCATCGGGCCTAGATCGTTAGGCCTCAACACCCTACAAAATTCCCCAGGACAAACGATCTCGACTGTCACTGAACGCCTAAATATGCAACGCACCATTAGTCATCCCCTTGTTAGTGTCTTTTTCCAGCCCCTTGTTGCAAATCAAGTCGACAATGGAGAAATTTCCTTTGGTGGAACCAACCCTAGGAATTACAACGATCCCCTTGCATACACGTAAGGCACCTCAGCTTCTGAATCAATCTAGACTGTCAGTAATTGTTTTGTTTCAGTGATGTCACCACCATCGCCCCTTCATCGCGGTATTGGGGTATCAATCAGAGGATCACCTTAGGAAATATAGAAATCTTGCCTGAAACCGCTGGC
>MU173036.1:24716-36630 GCA_016695475.1 Suillus decipiens | reverse complement strand
CTGTAATTGAGAAAACGAGGCCAGATTTGCGCATTACGGACGAGTCTGTAGACTCTCTGTGAAAATGGTTAACAAGGGGTGTGAGGGATGACAGAATTGACGTACCGTGCCAATATGGAATTTCAAGTCATCTAGTTGAGCGTAATTTGGAAGGGAAATCTGGAGAAGACCATTTGCCGGATTCAGAATACCGCCAGTTGCAGCCCTGTACCTCTCATAGGCATCTATCGAACGCTGATGAGACCATTATTACTCTCTGCAGTCTAAATACACACCGATGGCAAGGTAAAGAAAGGTGCAACTAGAATCCACGATGCCAGCGGTTTCAGGCAAGATTTCTATATTTCCTAAGGTGATCCTCTGATTGATACCCCAATACCGCGATGAAGGGGCGATGGTGGTGACATCACTGAAACAAAACAATTACTGACAGTCTAGATTGATTCAGAAGCTGAGGTGCCTTACGTGTATGCAAGGCGACGGTTGTACTTCTTAGGGTTGCTTCCACCAAAGGAAATCTCTCCATTGTTGACTTGACCTGCAACAAGGGGCTGGAAAAAGATACCAACAGCGGGCTGACTAATGATGCCTTGCATATTCAGGAGTTCAGTGACAGTCGGGATCGTTTGTTCTGGGAAATTTTGTAGGGTGTAGAGGCCTAACGATCTAGGCCCGATGCCAAGGACACCGTCAGCGGCGATGTTGTTCGAAGTAGAAGCAACACCGAAATACATCCCGTGGATGGTGAGCTGCTCCATATCACCGATCTTCAATTCATCTTGGAATATAGTTCCTATAGATACTAATCGTAGGTATGTTGAACATGTGATATTGTTGTATGTCATACCTTTAAAGGAGCCATACTGGTAAACAACCTCCACAGGCTGTTGAGTATCGACGCCAGTTCGGCTAGAGTACGGAAGGCTGGCGCCAACCCATGTGATCGCGCTAGCGCTGTCGACAATCAAGTTGTCTTCAATGATATGTTAGCAGCCGCATGTTTTCTCAGTGTTGAGCTTACAGGATGTGGGGGAATCGCCAAATTTAACATTCACGGTGTAGTCCGAAAATGCGTTTCCCAAATCGGCGTGTTTCAAAGGAACAGCAGGATGAGGAGCAGTATCAGCATCACGTCGGCCGTGCATGCTGTATTTCCCGAAGGCCGCCAAGCGAGCTTCATCGTGTCGCAAGAGGTCGGTGATATTGGAGGATGCTAGCCTCCTGGTCATGGGGACGGTGATGAGGGAATTGCGAACTTCAACGGGCGATCCCGTGACTGAGAAAGCCAGGAGTGCCGACAAGAATACAACGGAGAACATGACTTACTGGAAAGTCATATCATACTCGGATATATATGTGATAGCGAATGCGATGGCAACGTTGAGCACCTCAGCCACGTCAGTCCCCCTCAAAAATTGATGACGAGATAGTTGCGATGCGAGTCATCGCGAGTGCAAGGATTCGATAAAATGTGGCAAGAGATGGTTTGCTTTTGATGCTGGCATGAATCTCAGTGTTGTCAGTCATTGTTGACTAAAAATAGTCAGTCAGACTTTGACCTGACAACTAGTCAGTGCGTCAGAATCTTTGATATTCACTGCGAATTGGATCAAGTCTGGACAGGACGACATAATTGGAGGTGGCAAAGTGACAGAGCAGTGGGAAGTATGTCCATTGGGATATTATTTTAGGCTCTGTCTGGACACAATTTTCAATTGAGAAATTCAAATCGAAATTCAACTTCAGTGTCATGTGACTCTGCTCCCACGACCACGAGCCCCTTCTATCATGATAGCAAAGGGATCCCCGACTCCACTTTAGTGGAAGAGGGTTCTGTGGCAAGCAAATGGGCATTTCTCTGCAAACGGACCCGTGGGTGTGGGAAATAGCTTAGTCAGTGTATGTGAGACAAAAATATTGCGCTGGCTTTTTTTTTTTTTTTTTTGTTTTGCGTTTGCATTTGTATTGCTCATACAATAAACCGCTGCTACATTTGTATTGCTCGTACAATAAAACTGAAATACGAAGGGAGGATGTGAGTATAAGTTTTGTTTGCTTCGCAGTATATCTCAAGTGTTTTTTTTGTTTTTTTTAGGGTTTTTATTACAAAGTTGCCTTGTTGTTTGTCTTGTGTCCTCAATGAAGGACAATGTCCTCCTTGCGATGAACCTCACGACGTGAATTGTTATCCTCTCTATTATGATGCCCTCTATTATCCACACTTGAATCTTGCATGTTTTGAATCATCCAAAAGTTTTTGCATGTGGTTGAAGTCTTCGCTTAAATCTCATCCTGTGTGTTGCTCCAAGTACCACTGGTCAAATTTCCATGGTTGCATTTCTTATGATGGTGCTTGTATCACTATATGCCACCAACAAAAATCATTGACCATGACACCAAATACATTTGCAGATGCGAGCTATCATCATTGTATTATCTTTTGCAAGCTTTCAACTCATGATGCTCTTTCAGTTGAGAAGTGTATGCTTTCAAGACTAGACAACTATCTGATGTGGTTCTATTATAGTAACAATGTTCAAGAACAAAATTTATTGGTTCTTCTGGATAGTGTCTTGGTTGAATGCATTTCTTGTCTCTCTGTTTTGTGAGGAAAAACAAAAAAGGATTGTGTGCATACAGTGTTATATCATTTTATTGCCACCCAACTACAAGTGATGCATTCAAGTAAGGATCAACTGCAAACATTACTTTTCTGCACCTCAATCATTTCAGATGATAACCAACTGCTTGTACCTTGTTTGGCAAGGTACTTCAATGATCTGTATGGAAAAAATGTCTTCAATGCTCTATGTCGACCACCACTGCCACACATTTTTGTGTTTGATACCATTGACTCACCAAAGATCAGTTGGTCTGTTCTTCCACTTACGGATTGTATATATGGTCTACCTTCAAAGGGGCATCCATCAATAAACTGCTGCTCATGTTGGCAGACTTGCAATGGCCTTGCCATTCATATTCGTGATCAAGTGAATTTCTTGCAGTATATTGGTCCAAGTACAGTGTGTGATATCTTGCTATGTTACCTGCCACTGTCTCGACCTTGTGACCTGTTGGACAATGAATATATTCTGCAGATCCTTGTGTTTGAATATGGATCTGCTGTAGTGGATGAACTTGGTCATCAAACACCTTCTTGACATGAAAAATGAAAAATAGCATGGCGTGAACATAAAATGGAGTTAGTGATCGAATCACGAGTCCTTGATGCTGCATGTCATCATGAATGGCCATCACCTGTTTCAAAGGAGGTCATTTTAGATTGTTTGCATTGTTATTATGAAGGATCAAAGTGGTCCAAACCTCCTGTTTGTGCAGTATGTTCTTGAAGCCAGCATGAGTCCAAGGAAGTTGTTATCTTGTCGATGCCTGACATGCTGTCCCTGCTAATATATTTGGATGCTCTTTGCATTACAGACATTCTCATCATCTGAAAGTGTATTGTGCAGTGTGTGTCTGCAGCTTTCACTTTCAACAATAGCATTCTTGATGGTGTAATGCTTGATAAAGCAGGCATCATTGAAGATTCTCTTGACTCAACTACAATGAATGTATGTGTTGATTGTTTCAATGTTTTATCAAAGGATAATTGTATTCCTCAGTTTGTGCTTGCAAACAACTTGTATTGTGGCAGACTTCCAACATACTTTGAAGACCTTACTTGGGTTGAAGAGAAAATCTGTGCCATATACAGTACAATGCCCTGTCTGATATGTTCTTCTATGAATTCTGTTGATGTGTTCATATTGAGGCAAAGAGTAAATGAAAAAATACCAAGAACACTTTTGATATGTGTCTTGGTGTTTTGAGAAGACATGCCTTGAAAGATGAACATCCATTGACCAAGACACATCATTTGATCGAGCATACTAATGAAGAACATGGAGACTCTACCTTCAAGTATGTGCCAAGAGTAGTGGGAATGTCTATCCCTCATCCAAACAATGCAAATGCCTGGGCCTGGTTTACACTTGTGCATTTCAAACCCTTTAGTGTCGATGTCATATTTCTTCCTGATGATACAACTATCAAAGAGGTCTTTAGCATGTTTAAATTTTCAGACAAAGCAAATAATGTAATGAAAAATTGGGAAGCTGTGCACAAATGCAAGGATCAATGGGATGCTGAACGTTTCCTTAAACAAGCTTGATTGACTGGTAGCACCAAAGCAAATTCAGACACACCTTTGGTCCCAATCTCCATGGATAGCAAAGTTGATATTATTGGTGCAAATGAGTCTACAAAGTGTGATTCATGAGAAGAATTTCATATCAGTCAGTTAATTCTACTTCTCAAACAATCACGTTGGTTGAATGAAGTGCCAAAGCTCACTGTGGATTCTGGAGGATCCAACAATGTTTCAAGATCGAGACATTCAAACCCATTTAGAGATTTGGAAGCTCAAAATAAAATATATAAAAAACAGGAAACACTTACAGCAGATCTTTGTTGTAACTCCCTAAACCCCAATCAACAAATTGAGCAAGCTGTGATACATGACACTGAGGTGTGCAGTTCTGTCAGTGAGGTGTTAGATAGTTCAGTGGGCTGCACAGAGGCACTTACAGTTGGTATCACATCCGCTGCATTGTCCTCTGATGAGGTGATAAAGAAGATTGGGACCAAACATGATCTAAACAAGCAGCTGTTATATCCCATACATCTGATCTCTGGATTTATTGCAACTATCAGCAGGACAACTGGTCCAAGCTACTACCCCTAGCAGAGTTTGCATACAATAACACTCCGAGTGCTACTACTGGAGTATCACCCTTCTTCACCAATAAGGGTTACCATCCAAACATTTCCATCCATCCAGAGCACAATCTGTCCTCCATCCATGCCCAGGAATATGTGCTAGACCTTAATGAACTTCACCAGTTCCTCTGAGAAGAAATGTCCAAAGCCCAGAAATGCTATCAGGGACCTGTGGATGCTAAAAGACAACCCACTCTGGACTTCCAGATTGGAGAACAAGTCTTTATTAAAGCCAAGTACTTCTGTTCCACTCATCTATTGAAGAAACTTTTGGAAAATAATTTAGGACCATTTGAAATCATATCCCGCCCAGGCACACATTCCTTCACCATCTGACTTCTGGATTCTATGCATTCTGTACATCCTGTATTCCATGTCTCCCAACTAGAGCCAGCAGTTCTGAACACCATCCTCAATTGCATCCAACCTCCTCCTCCAGTCAAGGTTGATGGAGAACCAGAATATGAGATATCTGAAATCCTGGACTCTAGACTTGACCGTCATAGACATCAATGTCAGCTTCTGTACCTCATCCAATGGTCCAGATATGAAGGAACAGATGAGGAGACTTCATGGTTACTTGCTACTGAACTCAGAAACACATCCAAACTCATATCTGACTTCCACTCTGCATATCCAGACAAACCTGGTCCTATTCAACTCTGAAGTACATGAAGGACATACAAAATACAAGTACAAGTATCAGAAAAGGCAATAAGACTGAGAAAGACTACATTTCCATAGACTCCTCTGCCTCTCCGGATCCATCCTCCTCACTTCTGGAATCCTTATTCATCTCTTCATCTTCCTCTTCCACATCCAAAGACTTCCGAACCTTGTCTGATGACATCCAAATCCCCATCCGAAGCTCTCCAAAGAGCAAGGCCTGAAATTTCCTCTGTTGTTGAAGGAACAGCTCCAGTCCAGAGCACATCCAATCCATTGCAGCCCTGCTGCCTTCAGCTGCCAGGATGCTCCATTCTAGGAGAGAATTGTTCTGAGCCAACTTGGCCATGATGTTGTTGGCAGCCATCACCAAAGGCTGTCCATCGTCCTCCACAACTTCCAAAGGTTCTGGACTCGGACTCTTCTGATGCCTCTTACCTTTATCCCTTGGAGATGGAGATCCAGCAGTGCACTGCCTCTTCCTGCCCTTGCCCCTCAGAACCTTGACAGATCTGGGCCTTCCAGGACAAGTACCCTTATTCCTTCAGCACGGATCACAAGACTTGATCTATCTGAAAGTTCATTAGCTCGGATCCAAAATGACTGTATGGACTCACCAAGGCATTCTTATCTGCATCCATCCAAAGACAGATCCAACTCTTTCCAGTGCAATGTGCACAGGATCCGTCATTGTCCGAAGACAAGGCATGAGACTTCCAAACGTTAGGAAAATTACAGAACAAACATCTGAAACCCACTGTTTCTGCTGCAATCTCCCCTATGCCTCTTTTCCTCTGCTGCTGCCCTTTGTTTCTCAGCCTCCTCTATCTTCTGCAGATCCTCCTGATGTTTCCATTCCTCCTTCTCCTTGTGCTTCCACTCCTTTTTGGCTTTGGCTGCAGCTTTGGCAGCTGCCAACTTCTTCTCCAGATCCGCTACAAGGTCTGCAGCAGGGATAGGGACATGGGATCTTTCTCCAGACATAATAAAAACAGTTGTTGTGATGAAGAAATAAAAGTGGGGGTTAGGAATCACTCTGGACATCTGATGTCCGTATATCTGTTGGATTACAGACTCAGCATGTCGACCATCAAATTTCTCCATCATGTCACATTAATTTCATCTGATCTGGATTGACACTTCTTGTGCCTCAGGGGTGTGGCCCTAAGGGGGGATACTGTCATATCCCATACATCTGATCTCAGATCTGATCTGATCTGATCAATCCTACTTCCGTCCAGACCATGTATCTGATCCAGATCATTCATCCGAAACTCCTAGCTTCTCATGTTCTAAGTCCACTGTGCATACTTGCATCTATCCCCTTTCAGTGATTCACCTGTACCAGTAACCTGGCTATGTATATTCCTGTCCTGCTTACTGATCCCTTACCTGTGCTACATATCCGACTCATGTTTGCTGATCCGCTGTGCATTTACTAATAGACTCCCATTATACTTTGTACATAGCCCCCTGGTCCCAGACTTGCTGATTATCCATGCTAGCTATCTACAGTATATAAACTGCATGTACAACACTATAGAACCTTTGTTCAAATATCATCTTAGATTCTGCTCATTCCATTCCTCTGAACTTGAGCCTCTTCTAGCTCTAGTATCTTCTGAGACTTAGGATTGATTCCTAAAGTCTACACTTCCAACTCTACCTTCAGTAGTCCATATCCATTAGTTTCTAGTCCAGACCTTGTCTGATACTAGTCTTATACATTGCGGATACCTTTCAGACATATCATATCCAATACCTTTGGACCTTTGGATCCATCATGCAAACACTTCTGGATCTTGTTAGAGACATGCTTGGAGGGTTAACGGATCATAAAGGGCTTTGGCCTCAGCTCATATGCTGTGCCCCTTACCCGAGTATTGCCCCTTAATTTCAGATGAAGTCCTAGGGAGAGTTCTGGTGAAGTCTGGATGTAGTCTGGATGAACTCTAGGGCAGGATAGCTCGATAGAGCTCCAAAGGACTTCTGGATGAGCATGGGAATGCGCCAGAACTATTTCTGGATGATAGGGGATGATGATAAGACTACTTGGACAAAGTCCAGAGTAGAACAGTGAAGGATGTTACAATAGAATGAAGGATAGAATAGGACAGGACCATAGGACCATAGGACCAAGGGTCCAAAGGTCCAAAGGTCTGAAGGTATGAGGATCCAAAGGTATGAGGATCCAAAGGTGGTCCAGATGTCCGAAGGTACAGATGTCCAAAAGTAGGAGTAGTGGAGTGTCGGATGGATGACAGATGGATGGATAGATGGATGGATGGATAGACGGATGGACGGATGGATGGATGGATGGATGGGTAAATGGACAGATAGATGGATGGATGGATGGACAGATAGATGGATGGATGGATGGATGGATGGATGGATGGATGGATAGGTGTATGGATGGATGAATGGTATAACTACTATAGAGGAGTAGGTCCAGATGTGAAGTAGAGAGAGTATAGACTACTTCAGACAAGGTCCGAAGTAGAAACTAACAGAGGGAGACTACCGCAGGTAGAGTCGAAGGTGGAATGGAGGATGGACTACAATCAGACAAAGTCCAAAAGTGATTATATGACAGAGAGTCAAGGCTCCAGACTAGGGAGTACTCCCATAGTCCAGAGCTGGAGACTTACAAGAGCTGGAGCCCAAGTGAGAACAGAAACAGAGTTATATAGACAGCAGGATAAGTAAGGATGTAAGCAATGACCAGACTAAGGTCTGCAGGAGTTGTACTACGAGTTTATATACTGTAGGTAGCATGCCAGAAGGTAAGTAAGCATAGTCCAAGGCTATGTCAGAAACATAATAGTAAGTACAGCAAAACATCAGGCTATGAACTCGGAGATAAATCTTGTATGGAATAACTTATTGAGACGGAGGCAGAGATAACTGATAGCCAGAGGCAGAGATGACCAAGAGGTGAAGGCAGGAATGACTGAGAGCTGGTGGCACAGGTATATCCTAAAAGGGGTAATGCACAGGTGCACGGGAATGGTTTCGGATATGAACATGGATTGGATATGGACACGGATTGGATATGAATCAGATATGGATTGGACAAGTGTCTCAGATCGGATCTGGATTGGACAAGTATCTCAGATCGGATATGGATTGGATGAGTGTATCAGATTGGATATGGATTGGATGAGTGTATCAGATTGGATATGTGAACTGGATTGAGTGGGGATTGGATAGATGTGGATTTGAGCAGGATGTTATAGTGTAAGTCGAGTGTAGAATCTGGTATATGACAGATCTTCAGACATATATTACTCCTCTGAAATAAGGGGCAATACTCAGGAAAGGGGCACAGTGTATGAACTGAGGCCAAAGCCCTTCGGATCTCTTACCTATTGAGTATGGTCTTAACACAGCAGTGGATAGCATTTTGGATTATTGTCCATCACTTTGTGCAGAAGTATGTTATTAAGTGCACTGAAGATTACGAACAACTTACAATGCTTATGACCAGTCTGGGTGGCACAGGAAAGACTCATGTTATAAAGGCTATTCATGCAGTCATGCAGTATTATGGGTGCAGACATATGATTTGATTACTTGTGCCCACTGGCTCTGCTGCCACTCTCATTGATGGGATGACTGTTCATAGAGGTCTGGAAATCACTATCAAATCAAAAAACAAAGGAAAAGGAAATCGGGAACTTGGCAAAAGCAATCAGGATTATGTGGTGATTGTCAGTGTTCACATATGTACACAGCTTTGTGAGGAATGGAAGAATGTCACATTCCTGTTGATTGATGAAATTTCCCTGGTTAGTCTTCAACTCTTAGCCAAAATTGATCATGCCTTACATTTCATTAAAGAGAAGCCTGATCAATGGTTTGGTGGCATCATGGTAATATTTTCCAGAGATTTTTATCAGTATCCTCTGGTTGATGGGAGTGCCTTGTATATGCCTATTTCTGTATATAGTGGTCAGAGCAATGATGAGATTTGCAAAAGGCTTGGGCAATTGACATGGAAAACAGTCAATACTGTCATGAGCCTCACTGAACAGCAGCATATGAAAACTGATGCTACTTATGGTGATGCAGTTCCTTGATTGCATGTCAGGCAGTGCACTTTTGAAGATGTGGAACTTTTTAACTCACAATTAATAAAAAGTGTTAATTGTCCAGAGGGTGTTGATATGGGTGATGCTGACAACTATTCTGCATCAGCAATTGTTGCTACTAATGCTCTCAATGAAGCCATTAACATACATAAAGCAGAAGTTAGCTGTGGCACAGGTTGTCTTGTCTATTGTTATGCTTTAGACAAATGTTCTCATGAAGTTCTTGATGGAGACGAGCATCAGAAGCTAATTCGTCTTGATATGGCTGCACTTCATTCAACTCATACACTACCCAGTTGTTTGTCTCTATATGTTGACATGCCTGTAATACTGCGTCTTCATAATCTGTCAACAGATCTTGGCATAATGAATGGATCACAGGGTTTTGTGTGCAAGATTTTGACAGAGAATTGTCCAGATGGACTGCTTTACACTGTCTGTGTTATTGTGCATTTTCCTTCATCTAAAGTGCGTCTGAGTGACCTCCCTCCAGGACACTTCCACATCACCCTGGTCAGTTGGACATTCACAACTTTATTGCAAGGTTCAGAAGGTGCTTCAGAAAAATTGCAAATTACTCGCAATCAACTTCCTATTCAACCAGCATTTGCAGTTACAGGACATTCTGCACAGGAAAAAACACTTCCAAAAGTGTTGATAAGTTTACATGAGGGTGGATTTGCTGCTTATGTCGCTGCGTCTCATGCACAGACTTGTTATGGTTTGTGTATATCCTAACTAGTGACACTTGAACAATTGAACAAGCCTCTTCCTTCAGATCTTTTACAAGAAGTATGAAGATTTGATGTGATAGAACATAACACATATATCAAGCATGGTTTCCGTGATGGTACTTTCATAGATGTCCCAGATGCAGAAGCTGATTATTCAATGAAGCATCTGATAGCCATAGCTGCAGAGTTTGACACTAATATTTTGTCAGTGAAAATGAAACAGAAATGTGAGTTCTCTGAAATATACATGATTGATGACTTGCAGTCTGCCATGAACAATAGTAACAAGCATTTAAAGCATAGCCTTCCTGGTCATGAAACTGAGTCTCTTTATTGCCCATCAAAAATTAGTGTGGGATGTGCCTGGTTGTCATGAGACTGGTTGTGTGCCTATGATAGTGTTTTCATGGTCATTGTTAAGACCGTACTCAAAGGGTAAGAGATCTGAAGGGCTTTGGCCTCAGTTCATACACTGTGCCCCTTTCCCGACTAATGCCCCTTATTTCAGAGGAGAGATATATGTCCAAAGGTCCAGAAGTGATTGTATGATGGATCTGGAGGTCTGAAGGTATCGGATATGATAGGTCCGAAGGATATCCGGAATGTGCGGATGGAAATGATATGTTAGAGACATGCTCAGAGGGTTCATGGATCATAAAGGGCTTTGGCCTCAGCTCATATGCTGTGCCCCTTACCTGAGTATTGCCCCTTAATTTCGGATGAAGTCCTAGGGAGAGTTCTGGTGAAGTCCAGATGTAGTCCAGATGAACTCTAGGGCAGGATAGCTCAATAGAGCTCCGAAGGACTTCCAGATGAGCGTGGGAATGCGCCGGAACTATTCCTGGATGATAGGGGATGATGACAAGACTACTTGGATGAAGTCCAGAGTAGAACGGTGAGGGGTGTTACAATAGGATGGAGGATAGAATAGGACTGGACCATAGGACCATAGGACCAAGGGTCTGAAGGTCTGAAGGTACAAGGATCCGAAGGTCTGAAGATACGGGGATCTGAAGGTATGAGGATCCGAAGGTCCAAGGATTCGAAAGCAGGAGTAGCGGAGTGTTGGATGGATAACAGATGGACGGATGGATGGACGGATGAATAGACAGACGGACAGATGGATGGATGGATGGATGGATGGGTAGACGGACAGATAGATAGACAGACGGATGGACGGATAGATGGATAGGTGTATGGATGGATGAAGTGGTATAACTACTATAGAGGAGTAGGCCCAGATGTGAAGTAGAGAGAGTATAGACTACTTCGGACAAGGTCCGAAGTAAAAACTAACAGAGGAAGACTACCGCAGGTAGAGTCGAAGGTGGAACAGAAGATGGACTACAATCAGACGAAGTCTGAAAGTGATTATATGACAGAGAGTCAAGGCTCCGGACTAGGGAGTACTTCCATAGTCCAGAGCCAGAGACTTACAAGGGCTGGAGCCCAAGTGAGAATGGAAACAGAGTTATATAGACAGCAGGATAAGTAAGGATACAAGCAATGATCAGACTGAGGTCTGCAGGAGTGGTACTACGAGTTTATATACTGTAGGTAGCATGCCGGAAGGTAAGTAAGCATAGTCCAAGGCTATGTCAGAAACATAATAGTAAGTACAGCAAAACATCAGGCTATGAACTC
>MU173036.1:0-15167 GCA_016695475.1 Suillus decipiens | reverse complement strand
TGAGGTCATCTGACCGTGTAATAGTACAACCAATATGGTAACCATGACATAAGCGTATGAGGGAAAATGAATAGGGGCGTACGATGATTGTAACACACAGTGGACTTAGAACATGAGAAGCTAGGGGTTTTGGATGGGTGATCCAGATCGGATACATTGTCCAGACACAAGTGGGATTGATCAGATCAGATCAGATCTGAGATCAGATGTATGGGATATGACAGTATCCCCCCCTTAGGGCCAAACCCCTGAGGCACAAGAAGTGTCAATCCAGATCAGACGAAATTAATGCAAGATGATGGAGAAGTTTGATGTTTGACATGCTGAGTCTGTAATCCAACAGATATATGGATGTCAGACATCCAGAGTGATTCCTAACCCCCACTTTTATCTCTTTATCACAACAACTGTTTTCATCATGTCTGGAGAAGGATCCAATGTCCCTAACCCTGCTGCAGACCTTGTAGTGGATCTAGAGAAGAAGTTGGCAGCTGCCAAAGCTGCAGCCAAAGACAAAAAGGAACAGATGCACAAGGAGGAGGAGGAACAGAAACATAAGGAGGATCTGTGGAAGATAGAGGAGGCTGAGAAACAGAGGGCAGCAGTGGAGGAAAAGAGGCATAGGGAGATTATAGCAGAAACAGTGAGTTTCAGATGTTTGTTATGTGACTTTCCTAATGTTTGGAAGACTTGTACTTTGTCTTTGAACAATGATGGATCCTGCATGCATTGCACTGGAAAGGGTCGGATCTGTCTTTGGATGGACATGGAAAAGAATGCCATGGTGAGTCTATACAGTTGTCTCAGATCCGAGCTAATGAACTTTCGGATAGATCAAGTCTTGTGATCTGTACCACAGGGACAAGGTCACTTGCTCTGGAAAGCCTGGATCTGTCAAGGTTCCAAAGGGCAAGAAAAGGCAGTGCACAGGTAAGAGGCGTCAGAAGAGTCTGAGTCCAGAACCTTTGGAAGTCATGGAGGATGATGGACAACCTTTGGTGACAGCTGTCAACAACATCATGGCCGAGTTAGCTTGGACCAATTCTCTCCTAGAATGGAGCATCCTGGCAGTGGAAGGCAGCAGGGCTGCAATGGATCAGATGGGCTCCAGACTGGAGCTGTTCCTTTAACAACAGAGGGAGTTTCAGGCCTTGCTTTTTGGGGAGCTTTGGCTGGGGATTCGGATGCCATTTGACAAGGTTCAGAAGTCTTTGGATGTGGAGGAGGAAGATGAAGAGATGAATAAGGATTCCAGAAGTGAGGAGAACAGGTCTGGAGAGGCAGAGGAGTCTATGGAAATGTAGTTTTTCTCAGTCTTGTGACCTTTTCTGATACTTGTACTTGTATTTCATATGTCCTTCATGTACTTCAGAGTTGAATAGGACCAGGTTTGTCCAGATATGCAGAGTGGAAGTTGGATATGAGTTCAGATGCATTTCTGAGTTCGGTAGCAAGTAACCATGAAGTCTCCTCATCTGTTCCTTCGTATCCAGACCATCAGACAAGGTACAGAAGCTGACATTGGCGTCTATGACAATCAAGTCTAGAGTCCAGGATTTCAGATATCTCATATTCTGGTTCTCCATCAACCTCAACTGGAGGAGGAGGAGGTTGGATGCAATTGAGGATGGTGTTCAGAACTGCTGGCTCTAGTTGGGAGACATGGAACATGGGATGTATGGAATGCATAGAATCTGGAAGTCAGATGGTGAAGGAATGTGTGCCCAGACGGGATATGATTTCAAATGGACCTAAATTCTTTTCTGAAAGTTTCTTCGACAGATGAGTGGAACAGAAGTACTTGGCTTTAATGAAGACTTGTTCTCCAATCCAGAAGTTCGGAGCGGGTTGTCTTTTAGCGTCCACAGGTCCTTCATAGCATTTCTGCACTTTGGACATCTCTTCTCAGAGGAACTGGTGAAGTTCATTAAGGTCTAGGGCATATTCCTGGGCACAGATGGAGGATAGGTCACATTCTGGATGGATGGAAATGTTTGGATAATAACCCTTATTGGCAAAGAAGGGTGATACTCTGGTAGTAGCACTCAGAGTGTATTTCACTACCAGCATTGGGAGGTAAGCATGTTACACCATGTCCTTGAGTGATGACTCATCTGTTTCAGTCTGGGATTGAGGATGATGGTTTGGTTCTTCCTGAGCAGGTGGATTACACTTCAGTTCCATCCCTGATGGGACTCAGGTGGATTAGAGAATGCCTGGTTGCATTGCATGAGGAGCAAAGTCAGGGCATCCATGAGAAGATGGCAGAGGTGAAGGTGTACACAGAGATGCTAGAGAAATTGAAGAGAGGCAGAGGAGAGTAGCCCAAATGACTCAGTTAGCTACATATGGTGACATCCAAATTCCATACATGATGTAAAATATGATATGGCATCCCAAAATAGTCCCACATCCAGAATATCAAGCTCCACATGTCAAATGCTGAATATCAAGCACCAAATATTGAATACAGAATACAGAATGCTGAATATCAAGTCCCGAATATGAAATTCTGAGTATCAAATACCAAATACCAAATACCAAATACCAAATACCAAATGAATACCAAATGCAGAGTATCAAATACTAAGTACCAAATACTCAGTACCAAATACTGAATGCTGAACACCAAATACTGAGTGCTGAATGGCAAATATTGAGTCCTGAGTACCAAATACCGAACATCAAGTGCTGAACACTGAATACCAAGTACCAAGTACCAAATACCAAGTACTGGGTACTGAGTGTTGAGTTCCCAATGCCAAATATCGAGCACTGAGTACCAAGTACCAAATGCTGAGTACCAAATGCTGAGTATCAAATGCCAAACACTGAATACCGAGTACTGAACATCAAGTGCCGAACACCGAATACTGAGACTCTGCTGAGTGCCAAGTGCCAAGTGCTGAACACTGAATACCAAGACTCTGCTGAGTGCCGAGTGCTGAATATTGAGTACTGAGTGCCGAATACTGAGTACCGAACACCAAGTACCAAATGCTGAATACCAAGTATCAAGTACCGAACATCAAGTGCTGAATACTGAATACCGAGCCTCTGCTGAGTGCCAAGTTCTGAATATCGAGTATTGAGTACCAAACACCAAATACCGAGTACCAAACATCAAGTGCCAAACACCGAATACTGAGACTGCTGAGTGCCCAGTGCCGAATATTGAGTACTGAGTGCCGAATACCGAGTACCAAACACCGAGTACCGAATGCTGAATACTGAGTATCAAGTACTGAACATCAAGTGCCAAACACTGAATACCAAGCCTCTGCCGAGTGCTGAGTTCCAAATATTGAGTATTGAGTACTGAGTACCAAGTACCAAACACCAAATACCAAGTACTGAACATCAAGTGCCAAACACCAAATACTGAGACTGCTGAGTGCCCAGTGCCAAATATTGAGTACTGAGTGCTGAGTACCAAGTACCGAACACTGAGTACTGAATGCCGAATACTGAGTATTGAGTACCAAATATCAATTGCCAAACACTGAGTGCTGAGACTCTGCTGAGTGCTGAGTGCTGAATATTGAGTACTGAGTACCGAATGCTGAGTACTGAATACTGAGACTCTGCTGAGTGCTGAGTGCCAAATATTGAGTACTGAGTACCAAATGCCGAGTACTGAATGCTGAATACTGAGTATCAAGTACTGAACATCAAGTGCCAAACACTGAATACCAAGACTCTGCCAAGTGCCGAGTGCCGAATATCGAGTACTGAGTACCGAATACCAAGTACTGAACCCCAAGTTCTGAATGCTGAATACCAAGTATCAAGTACCAAACATCAAGTGCCGAACACTGAATCCCAAGTACCAAGTACCGAATACTGAATACCAAGTGCCAAGTGCCGAATGCTGAATGCCAAGACCCCACTGAGTACCATGTACCAAATACCGACTTTTGAGTACTGAGACATGATCACACTATCTTATCTTGAGTGCACAATATTGCCATGAACATTCAGCCAGACACTATAGTACCAGTGTGGTACCCTTGCCCCTGCTCTCTGAATATTGAATGTTGAATGCAGAATATTGAGTGCTGAGCGCTGAGTCCCAAATGCTGAGTCCCGAATATTTAGCCTCGAGTCCCATAACCTCAGTGTCAAGTTCTGGGCATTGGCTGGCAATTCCTGAATGTTAGCAGGTTGGTGCAGGATGCTTTATCATTCATTGTTGGTATTCCAGAGTATGTACTAACAAGTCTAACTACACTTTCTACTTTGATCACTCACAGCTAGGTGTCCCATTGACCCTAGCCCATCCACATGAGGGAACATCTGCATAGATATGAACAGAGTCCCTCATATACCATGCTCATGCAATCCAATCCCCTTCCACTGCATGAACCCCATGTCTCACAATCCTCCCTGAAAACCCCAGCATACATCCAGAATTGTACATGAACTCCAGTCGAAGGCTTGGCATACTCATCCAAGCATTAGAATAGTTCCCTGCTGTGGTGAGAATATTGAAGCATTCTGGAATGGATAAGTGATCCCAATGATTGGGGGTTTCTCGATTGGCTATGATGGAGAGGCTGTTAAACACGGATGCCCAGTACTGGAGGGTCTCTGACATCTTGGGCAGTTCCTTGCTTTCTGCCTTTTCTCCAAGGCTTGAAAGGGTTTGTAACCCCACCCAGTACTGCTCCGGATGCATCACCCGGAGTGCTGCTGATGTGATTGCTGCCAGCCTTGCTATGGATTTGAGTATGATCTCGGTGGATGGTCCCTTCAAAGATGCAGATACCTCTGGATCTGACATGTGCTATGGGCATTTGTCAGTTTCACTACCAAAACCACCATTTCATCACATCTTACCTCATGCCCCTGTTGAAACCATGCTGGAGATAAATTTATGCATCCAGGAGTTAAGCCTACATTTTCCAAGCTGTTTTTGAACCACTCCTCATTAGTCCGCCAATTGCCATCAGCCTTAACACTTTTTTCAAGGCTTGGAGCAAGAAGCTCAGAGGCTGCCCACATTTCCTTCTGTACGTACCATTTGATATTCAATATTCATCAAATAACAATATATACTACACACCTGGGTGGCATTTGTCAGGGCATCCAGGAGGTACCATGCAATGATGGTACCATATATATCAAGGATTGTGGCAGGTTTGTCAATCAATATTGTACCCTCATGACCAGGAGGACACCTCTCAAGCAACCTCTCCTCTCTCTCTCTTCATTATGCCCGGTGTCCATTGGGGATATCAATTTGCTATATCTTGCAATATCCACCTGCATTTGAACTGTCATGAAGGAATTAGAATGATCAAATTAATTCCCCAGATCTGCAGGAAGACTCACTGGGATTTTTATATGCCTTTATTAGTACATCAACCAAGCGATTGCATGCCATCACCAGATCAGTGTCTAGGTGAGGAGAAGGTATGACTGGGTCTCCTCCTTTCTTCTCTGCATTAAATTTCTGTTCGGTATATTCACATGCTTCATGAGTGACAGTCAGGGCCCAAGTCCTCCATAAGGTTATTTGATCTTCAGAAGTGGAAGAAGCATTCATGATTGAGTTGATGGGGAATCAAACCCTGAATCCTGGGCATCCTGACTTTGCTGTTACAGTGGGTGGAGATAGTGAGGATCAGATAAGGGAGCCCTTGGATTATATGAGCTTTCAAAGATTTATTATATCCATTGCTTAATGAAATAGCAGATAATTGCAAGTGTCCTGGATATCCAATATTCCCTTCTCAAGACCTGGGTCTTGGAACTTGGTATGCTCCCAGAACTCAGTATGCTTCTGGAACTCAGTATGCCCCACCCGAATTTCGGTAGTTGGAACCTCTGGCTGGCATCTCATAGTGCAATGCAAGCTTTGCATGCTGATTTTTACATGCTACAGGACAATTTGAGTGCCATGAATGTCCATGTCAAGAGAGTACCTGCTTCCGCTGACACTTGGTATGCTTTACCTGAATTTTGGCAGTTGGAACCTCCAGCTGGCTTCTCAGGGCAATGCAAGCTTCACATGCTGGTTTTCACATTCTGCAAGTCAACTCAGTGACTTTGAATTATTACATCCTCTGATTTGGATGATATACAACTACCACAGCAGATTATACACCTGGGCCTACCCATCAATATTATATGCCACCCCTGGCCCACCTGTCTAATATAATATTTTATATAACACCCTTGGCCCACCCATCTAATATAATATTTTATATAACACCCTCGGCCCACCATATAATATAATATATGATATATCACCCATGGCTTATTTATCAAATTCAATGTATGTCTGGGCCCACCCGGATATCTGATAACAAATACCCTTAGCATACCTGTCCATCTGCACATCTACATTGGTACACTCATCTACATTATATTCAACTACCTCAACCCATCAGTCTATAGAATATTCATGTACATCAGCCCACTCATCTACTCTATATATTCCCTACATCAGCACACCCACCTCCATCGGAAATAATATTTCTCCTGGCATATCCATCATAGTCGAAGATATACTGAGATGGGCCCACCCATCTCCATCAGTAATGATATCCTCCCAGCCCTCCTGTCTCCATCAGAAATAATATTTATCCTGGCCCATCCATCATAGTCGAGGATATTTCTACCATGGGCCCATGATCCGCCAGCTGTATTAGACAGGATATTATGCATGTCCACTGACTTGTATAATATGGAGATGAGTCACTGTAGTATGTGTCACATACTCATTCAGTATGGAGATCTTGAATGATTGAACTTGTGCTGTCACCAGTCCTTATACTAACCTCACACATCACCCACACTCATCACCCATACCATGCACGCTAACATGTCCATCCATGCTACTTGTATGCCTAGGAACCACAACCACAACTGCTGACGAGCACCAGATCCAGATCCCTCTCTCTGAGGCAGTGCTAGCACAAGATAGTTGATTGCTCAAGGTGCAACAATTTCTTACTGACCACAAGAGACTGGCAGGCCTGACCGATGACAAATTCACTTCATTCGTCGCAATGGTAGCTCGTTACTTTGTAATAGGGGAAAGTTTGTTCTGATGGCAGGTGCATGGCAAGCATCAACTAGTGGTGCCAGTAGCAAAATGGCTTCATATCCTGAAGGAAGTTCATGATGATCTCAGACACAAGGGAGTATTTTTAACACACACTAGACTTCTCTTATGTTTTTGGTGGCCCTATATTACTAATAATATCAAATGGTACAACAGGACTTGTCACAAGTGCCAAATCAGGCAGACTCGCTGCTTGCACATCCCGCCAACCATACCTATACTGGGCAGTATATTTAGGTGTGCACACATTGATACCATGATGATGCTGAAAGCTGGCAGATTCAACCATATAGTCCAAGCATGCTGTGCTCTGACTGGTTACCCAGAATGGCATATGCTATGGAAGGAGAATACCAAGCTCCTTAGTTCATTTATCTTTGAGGAATTGTTATGCTGGTGGTGACCTATCACCAAAATCATTACTGACAATGGGCTGGTGTTCATTGCTGCTATTAATGATCTAGCAGAGTGCTACGGGATTCACCCGATATGCATCTCTCTGTACAACTCACAAGCTAATGGCATTGTTGAGTGACGACAATACGATGTCTGGGAGGCCATCATGAAAAGTTGCGAGGGGGATGAGTCTCATTGGTACCAAGTAGCACACACCATGTTCTGGGCTGAGCGAGTTACCATCCACCAAGATACTGGACTATTGCCTTACTTCATGGTCCACAGCATAGAACTGATTTTCCCATTTGATTTAGCTGAAGGTACCTTCCTTGTAGAACTACCTGGTCAGAACAAGTTCACCACCACCAACCTCATTGCCTATTGTGCACAGCAACTGCAGAAATGGCAAGAAGACCTGCAAGACATCAGGGACAAGGTAGTCAAAGCACAGTGTAGCAACCATATTGCTGCTAGGCTCATGTCCTAGCTATTCTACACACATCTCAGGTCATAGCCAAGGGAACCAAACATCAAGCGGCACTCATACCAACCATCTGAACTGTGTTGTCCAACCATGTCCATCCTAAGTCCATCTAACTCCATTTGGTGCATATTATTTAGTAACTGTCAAAACTGATCCCACAGCAAGCACTATTACATGTATGCCTTGTGCTGCAGTACCCAGCAGCATTATTATATATTCCATCTATTTGCCTCGTGCACTCACTACTATACTTGCCTATCCATCCCGGTCGCTCATGCACTATGTTAAAAAGCCTCTCAGATATTTTTCATACTTCACTTCCTCTGTTTGTGGTAGCCATAGAAGTCACTCGTAGTATTAATCCTTTGTTTTGTGCAATTCTATTTTCGTTTTTGCCTCAACTTTTGACCTATCAACACTTAGTACCACTATAAGTTGCTGCTGGATACTACAAGCTAAACTCTCATTCTTGGAACTTTGATTTCATTCATGAAGTCTCAGACCGCTACTGGTGATTCTTGCCATTGCTGCTGTTTTTGATTGTTACTGCAGACTAGCACTCATCTTTGGTAGTTACTGCTATCGCTGTTTTGGTATTGCTAACAAGCACCCTTACCGTCGCATTTTCATTCTCGGATTATCTTATTCTACCACAGTACCGCTGATGGCAGCAACCTTTGGAGTAGTTTCTTTCCTCTAGTGTCTAGTCTTACTGCATTCCCTCGCTAACTAACTAAAGGAAATTGCTTCTATCACAGTCCTCTTGGGTCAAACTACATACTCGCACCTTCAGTAGGATAAATAGTTGTGTCTATCTATAGGCCAGCTGTTATTTCCTTGTTTCAATGGTATGAATCAGTATGAAAGTTTGAGGAGTGCTATTGTGCTTTGATTAAGGATTATGATTTCCAAGCTGGCATGCTAATCTTAGTTCATAACTCCAAGATCAAGTATGAGCTGAACCGAAAGACGAAGCTGCAGTATCTCGGACTGATGATAGTACTACAGTGTACTAAGGGAGGCACCTACATATTGGCAGAACTCGACAGCACAATGTCCAAGCTGCACTACACAGCATTTCGCTTGATCCCCTATCTACCATGCAGTAACTCCAGAATCTCAGTCACCAGTATCACCAGTATTGATGAGGAAGCATTGGACATCTTAGCAGCAGAAAATGACAAAGAGCCAGCAGATGAAGACATCGATTTCGGCATCGACACTTAACCACCCACCCCTTCCCCCTCACTCTCACCCTTCCCATTCATGCAATCAGAAAAACAAGAAAAATACAAAAACAATACTGCTCAGTACGATAATCTCAGTTTTACCCTGGGTTTCAACCAGTGTCTCAGTTTCTTTTTCTCAAAGACCATCATCTTACTTACCTATGATACATGCCTAATGGCATACAGACTCTGTAGCAGAACCTAGATCACACCAATTTGACTCTGATACTGCGCACCATTAAGTACTGTACAAATTCTCTTTCTAATGCATAGGCAGCATACCACACCCTTTGGATAGGACAAGGGTTACCACATTGAGAACAACCAATGGCATCACAGAGGAATAGATGATGATAGCACAACAAAAAAGACAAGATGAGCGGCACCTCACACATTGGCTGTATTCCTTATCTTAATTTTCTTCTTTTCTTCTAAGTGCTCACCGAACCTTACCATACTCAGGCATCAAATGGACTACGATTGGTACTAGGATATAAACATAGGGACACTACAATGAAACGGACCTACAGACACCTTTCCCTTCCAGTGTGCTCCAAGCAGCCATGGATGAAACAGATACCGATTGCTTGCTCACACATGAGCACCTCCATCTGCATGAAGTGAGCCTCTAAATGTTCTAACTCAGCCTGCATAACCCAAACCTCCACCAAGAGCATCCTCCATGTATTGCCTAACCTCCTCATCCATGCTGTCCCCTTCCTCAGACAACTCAGATTCCTGCTCTGCCCTACTTGCTAGCTTAGCTGAGCAAGGAGGGGAAACTAGCATAGGCTTGGTATTGGTAATGTCAGCTAGTGATTCCAGCACCTTCACCATACCACTCTTTGGAAGTCTCAGCAGTATCTGTAGTCGATGGTACCTTTGCTATGGCAGGTGCTTTATAATGGTGACCTATCAAACAAGGTCAGGGACAAACCATAACAGCGAAAACAACCAACACACCAGTATTGAGTGAGCATTTCTGCTTAATCCTCCAGCAAGCAACGCACACCTTACCAGGCCCTCCAGCACAAGGCAAACCCTTCCTAGCACAAGTAGTGCACTTGACCACATGAAGAGAACCCAGAGGTTGCGTTGCTGAAGTGGCAGCACCTTTCGTGCTAATTGAATGACCCCCTCCCTCAATGCCTTCCATCAGCGTATCCTTTGCCTTTGCCTTACCGCTATCCACTGTCCCAGTCACAGCCACAGCACCATCAGCATCACTCTGCTTAGCAAGCATAGCTTGTTGAACTTGTATAGTGAAGTGTGCATATGCCTTCTGCCCAGTGGAACCTGCTGTGACCTGTATTTGCGGCATCACCAATGCTAGCCTATGATTGCGACCCTGCCAGTGACATTCAGTCAATGTGGCCTGCAAAAGCATCAGTGCCATAGGTGGGAAGAAGAAGGGAGTTTCCTACCATTGCATGAGCCCACTCCTCCATCCATGCCTTCTTATTCTTCAATGACTCGTCACTATCCACTGGTATGTGTTTGGCCAGTGCATCCATGGTCTCGCGCACCTCGTGAAACTGATCAAACATGCTCATAGCCTCAGGCAAAATCCCAACATTGAAATCGAAGGTTGACATGTCTGGATAAAGGATAAGGGATAAGGACTTGCTGAGACCAGTGGCCCTCTTATAAGACTCGGTAAATTAATACCTCGCTGCACCATGCATTTTCATTACCCCCATTACTGATGCTCACCCTCCATAAATGCCACTGTTTGGCACCCACATTGGCTCTTTCTTTGCATGTGGTATCCCTGACCAGGGACAGTCAGCATTCAAAGTACCCAGGGGATGTAGCGACCATATTGCCACTAGGCTTGTGTCCTAGCTATTCTACACACGTCTCAAGTCATAGCCAAGGGAGCTGAACATCAAGTGGCACTCACACTGACCATCTGAACTGTGTTGTCCATCCATGTCCATCCTAAGTCCATCTAGCTCCATTTGGTGTGTATGATTTAGTAACTGTCAAAACTGATCCCACAGCAAGCACTATTACATGTATGCCTTGTGCCACAGTACCCAGCAGTGTTATTACATATTCCACCTATTTGCCTCATGCACTCACTACTATACTCGCCTATCCATCCCAGTCGCTCATGCACCATGTTAAGAAGCCTCCCAGATATTTTTTGTACTTCACTTCCTCTGTCTGTGGTAGCTGTAGAAGTTACTCATAGTATTAATAATTTGTTTCATGCAATCTATCTTTGTTTTGCCCTAACTTTCAACCTATCGGCACTTAGTACTGCTATAAGTTGCCACTGGATACTATGAGCTAAAGCTCTTGTCCTTTGAAACTTTGACTTTCAATCACAGAGTCTTGGACCGCTACCATTGATTCTTGTCATTGCTGCTATTTTTGATCATTACTGTGGACTAGCGTTCACCTTCAGTAGTTCACTGCTATCGCTGTTTTGGTATCACTAACAAGTGCTCTCACCATTGCATTCTCATTCTCAAACCATCTTATTCTGTTGTAGTACTGCTGATGGCAGCAACTTTCAGAGTAGTTTCTTCCCTCTGGCACTTAGTCTTACTGCATTCCCTCACTAACTAACTAAAGGAAATTGCTTCTCTTGCAGTCCTCTCAGGTCGAACTATATACTTGCACCTTCAGTAGGATATTATGACAATCAGTAAACACAAGTCGGATATGAAACACAGGTAACAGATCAGTAAGCAGGACAGGAATATACATAGCTGGAATACTGGTACAGGTGAATCACCAAAAGGGGATAGGCACAAGTATGCACAGTGGAGCTAGAACATGAGAAGCTGGGGGTTTCGGATGGGTGGTCCAGATCAGATATATGGTCTGGATGGAAGCAGAATTGATCAAATCTTGATTGGATCTGAGATTGGAAGTTTGGTCTATGACAGTCATGTTTCATGCCTATTGTCGTGGAAATGCTATATGGAAGAATTTGTGGATCTTTGATAAAGATGAGTTGCACATGTCACTCTCTCGTTCTTTTTGTGTACTGGCATCTCAGACTCATATCCATTCACAGGATCTCTTCAACCATTTTCATGATGAATTCTGGGATATCATATCTGCAATACATTCACAATGCTTCCCTCATATGGGTATGGTAGGGACTTCAGTCACTTGCATGTTCAAATTGATCCTACCTTCATTATCACACTTGATGCATGGAATTGCATCAGTTACAGGTCCAGACCATGAAAGTATTCCAGTTATGACATCAATCAATCTCTCATTTGAGTTTCCAACAATGTGCATTCCATTACCTGAAACTGTAGTTGCATGCAACAAATGTATTTCATTGCAGCAGTGGGTTGATCTATGGCTTAATTATCATGTGAAAAAATTTGCTATATCTGTGGGAGTGACACCTGTCTGTAGCATCAGGTTAGCAACATCTCCATTGTGACGGTTAAACGTTCTGTGACCTGTCAATAGTCATTTTTACAAAGTTTACACCAAACCCCATCATTTCCGAGGTTTTGGACCCTCAGACCCGCAGTTTCCGAGATTCCTGCACTTCAGATACCTTCGCACTTGTCCTCCCCATGTCCAGTCCAGTCCCAGCTAGCCCCACTAGTGCATAGTCATTGATACTCCCATTTCTGATGCATTGCGCAGCATTATTACATGTATTCTCACAAGTCATAGTACCTCATGGCTTATTACATAGAATTTCAGACCCAAAGCAGACTCACCTACTTTCACCTATAGTACTCCGGACTTTCATGTAGCATGTTATAAGGGACTCATAGACACTATTCCATACCATCCTGTAGAAGGGGGATTGCCCCAGATACTTGGTCCCTGTCTAACAAGCCATAGGCAGGCAATATTATCATCCATTCATTATCATTGTGCAAAACACTATCCTCATCATCATATCGACCCTCCCATGACATCTATATAAACCCAAAATACTTACACTCTTTTATTACCCTCTCCATCGTTACCAACCCATGGACCCAAAATTCCCATGCATCAGACATCACGTATAGCCATCAGATTTGACTGTAGAACTTCGGACTTTTGTGTCCCATATAGTGCTCACTTTCTTTTACCTCACTAGACAGCAGATCTCTCAGGTCGAACGTACTTGTCCTACAAGTGTAGCAGCTAGGCAAGACTTCAACATATACTAGCATAGGTGGTAGTTTGCTATCATACTAGCTAGATTGTAGTCTTTACACTGTGCTTCATTTTTTTCCATGCAGTTCATCACTTGGTTGATCCCACCCTCAAGTTAGTTGTTCCATGTTTGATGGACAAGCAAGCACAGTATGTTCTTTGCAGAATCATATACTTAGGTGATTATCATTCTTCAGCTCAAATTTTCAACAACTCTAATATTTGGAGTTATGATGGCAGAGAAAACAATGGAAACCCTATTTTTGAGGGAACAATCTGTGATATCAATAAATTAGATATCTCTTATCTGAATGGTTGGGATATGCACATCTATGTCTACAGCCTCCAAAATGCTGATCAGCTTCAGACTTAGATTGGATGTTGCACTTATGTCTGCGGTCTATAAAATGCTGAACACCACCATCTTTTGTAGCCCTTCAGACTTCTACAAGGCTTCTGCAAATCAGTTGTCTTATATCTTGCATTATGGTGCATGTGATTGTTTTATTTATTCAAAGTGTTTTTGTGTTGTTTATTGCTGATTGGATTTGTATTTAGATTATACTGTGTGCCATATAAAAACCTAGTTGGCATGAGTCTAACCACCAACCAATCATCTACTTCTGACTTGTTCATTGTGCTAACAGTCTTTCAAATGTCTCAGCCAGTAACCCCCATAACATCCCCAAATGATTGTTCATCTCACACCCTTTCCTCTCCTGCACTATCTCATGAGAATACTCCTGATGCCTATAATATCAGTTCTTTATCTACAATGAGTTTGTCTCCACTTCACACTTCACTTATCGGTACTATGAACTCTCCATTCACTGCTGGTGTGGAGATGTTGGTGAACATACCTACCAACAATAACCCCCATCCTCTTCACTCCATTTTCAATGATGATGCAGACCACTGGGTCAGTCCTGATGGCAATGTGCTCCATCTTGTGTTTCCAGCCAAGTTACACCTCAATGGCTGCTATAACAAGTCAGGAGAGTACTTCAACCTCCCAGAGACAGGCATAATTTTCTCTCCAGCTGTTGATAAAGTCCTTCTTACAAATCATGCATTATATAGCTTGATCTCACTGACATCAAAAGTGCAAAAATTCAGTTTGAAGTCCTCCCTTTGAGCAACAATGAGAAGGATTGTCCTGCCTTGGCAATAGGGTGCTCCCAATTTGTAGTGTTGCTTCTTTGTCCTTTCCATTCTGAGACTGAGGATGCCCACAATGCATGTGAGTTGTTTACTATGTCTTTTGCCTACATATAAATTAATCGATTTGCTAATACAGCATTGGATGCTGGTGTGATCCTTCCAAGCATGCCATTTTGGCACACATATGACAACTCCGATAATTACAACTTTGTTATCACAGCTGGTGCTGCATTCAAAGATGTACCAGATATGAAAATGGTGATGACTCCTCAAATGACTCATGCTGAGGCTGTTAGTAAGTCAAATTTAATTTCTATGTCCCATTATTCTGATGTAAAATATCAAAACAGACAGTGCTGGTCTGATGAGTCCCAGTGAGTTTGTTGTCATAACTGTGTTGGCATAATTGTAAATTGTCCTTGGGATTTTAGGTAAAGTGAGAGCAAATGCCAAAAAATACAGTCAGGCCCTTGGCAAAAACAAAATCAAGAAGTCTGATGGTATGTTTGATGTTTCAAGCTAAAAACATACTAACAATAGAAGTACTGTCAGGTCATTCCTGGCATATCAGTGACCTTGTCACAATTGTTGTACGCCCCTATCTATTTTCTCTTTACTTATGCCTTCTTCCTCTTTTCTTGCTTAATTCATCATTTCCTTGTATATCACTTTCACCCATGGTCACTTGACT
>MU173035.1:156182-166952 GCA_016695475.1 Suillus decipiens | reverse complement strand
TAATTCAGCACAGAGCCAGGCATGGCACATTGAGAAGCAGTGAAGAGAATCTACCACTACCTGGTAGGAACAAGGAAGCTAGCACTTACCTTTGGTCATGGGAAACACAGACTAGAAGGCTTTACAGATGCTGATGGAGCATCACAGGAGCATAGGCAAGCCATCTCTGGATATGCTTTTCTACTTGATGGTAGTGCAATATCTTGGGCTTTGAAGAAGCAAGAACTCATCACTCTATCCACCACAGAAGCTGAGTATGTTGCTGCCACTCACACTGCCAAAGAAGCTATGTGGCTCCACCATTTTGTTCAAGAGATCTTCCACCCACTCACTTATCCAATGACTCTTCATTGCGACAATCAGTCTGCAATCACACTTGTCAAAGGTGGCACTTATCACACTCAAACAAAGCACATTGACATTCACTACCACTACATTCATTTTATTGTTGAACAAGGTTCCCTCCAACTCATATATTGCCCAACTGACAACATGGTTGCCAACACCCTTACCAAAGCTTTGCCTAGTGTCAAGGCCAAACATTTCACTGCTGTGCCAGGACTACACACTATTTGAAGGGAAGTTTTGAATAGTCAAATGTTACATGGACCTTGGACATTACTGGTAGTATTAGATAAGCATGGACATACTTACAGCTGCTCTTTACTCTACCTACCTCAGTGACTTGCTAGTCTACTGAGGTGAGCATATGCTACTTACACATTCATTACTTAGTACTGACTACTACTGCAGCTTACTGTCATATACCAGATTCTACACTCCACTTCCACTATTATATCCTGCTCAGATCCACACTTCCAGACATATCCATCCAATCCCCACCCAATCCAGTTCACACATCTGACTCACACTCATCTGATCCAATCCGATCTGAGACACTCATCTGATCCATGTCCATATCTGATCCATGTCCATATTCACTCTGATCTGTGTCCATATCCAATCCATGTTCATATCTGAAACTATTCCCATGCACCTGCACATTACCCCTTTTAGGATATACCTGTGCCTCCAGCTCTCAATCATCTCTCCCTCTGGCTATCAGTTATCTCTGCCTCTGTCTTGATAAGTCATTCCATACAAGTTTTATCTCCAAGTTCATAGCCTTATGTTTTGCTGTACTTACTATTATGTTTCTGACATAGCCTTGGACTATGCTTACTTACCTTCCAGCATGCTACCTACAGTATATAAACTCATAGTACAACTCCTGCAGACCTCAGTCTGATCATTGCTTGTATTCTTACTTATTCTGCCATCTGTATAACTCCATTTCCATTCTCACTTGGGCTCCAGCCCTTGTAAATCTCCAGCTCTGGACTATGGGAGTACTCCCTAGCCTAGAGCCTTGACCCTCCATCATATAATCACTTTTGGACTTCATCCAATTGTAGTCTGTCTTCTGTTTCACCTTCAGCTCTACCTGCAGTAGTCTTCCTCTGTCTGTTTCTACTTCGGACCTTGTCTGAAGTAGTCCATACCACTCTCTACTTCACATCCAGACCTACTCCTCTATAGTAGTCATGCCCTCCCCTTAGATCTATGGAGCTCTGCTCCTCCATCCATCCATCTGTCCATCCATCTGACACTCTGCTATTCCTACCTTCAGACCTCTGTACCTTCAGACCTTTGAATGTCCATGCCTTCAGATCTTCATACCTCTGGATCTTTGGACCTATGGTCCCTATGGTCCTGTCCTATCCTATCATTTACCTATTCTGTTCTGGACTTCATCTAAGTAGTCTTTTCATTATCCCCTATCACCTGGAAATAGTTCTGGTGCATTCCCACACTCATCTGGAAGTCCTTCAGAGCTCTATTGAGCTATCCTGCCCTAGAGTTCATCCAGACTTCATCTGGACTTCACCAGAACTCTCCCTAGGACTTCATCCAAAATTAAGGGGCAATACTTGTGTAAGGGGCACAGTGTATGAGCTGAGGCCAAAGCCCTTTATGATCTGTTAACCCTCTGAGCACAGCTCTAACACTTACATATTGCTGCAGGTATATAATACAGTGACTTGGTAGTCTACTGAGCTTACCTATTGCTGCACTTGATTACACGTTGAAACAAGGAAATAATAGCTAGCCTATATGTAGATGCAACTATATGTCCTACTGAAGGTGCAAGTATACTGTTCAACCTGAGAGGACTGCAGTAGAAGCAATTTCCCTAAGTTAGTTAGTGAGAGAACATGGCCAGACTAGATGCTAGAGTGTGGTAACTACTCCAAGAGTTGCCACTGTTAGCAGTACCACAGCAGAATGAGAAGAGACAAGAGGGAGAGTATAAGAGTACAGCAGAAAGAGTGCTTGTTAATGATACCAAAGGTAGTGGCAGCAGCAAACTACTGAAGGTGAGAGCTAGACTGCAATAATGATCAAAAAGTAGCAGCAACAGTAAAATCACTGGCAGCAGTCCAGGACTCTGCAATCAAAAGTCAAAGTTAAAAAGACAAGAGCTTAGCTCATAGCATTCTGTGGCAACTTATAGTGGTACTAAGTGCCAATTGGTCAAAAGTTAAGGCAAAACAAAGATAAATTGCACAAAACAAAAGATTAATACTATGAGTGACTTCTACAGCTACCACAGACAGAGGAAGTGGAGTACAAAAAATATCTCTGAGGCTTTTTAACATGGCACATGAGCGACCGGGACAGATAGGCAAATACAGTAGCAAGAGCGTGAGGCAAAATAGGCAGAACATGTAATAACACTGTTGAGTACTGCAGCATGAGGCATGTATGTAATAGCACTTGCCATGGGATCAGCTTTGACAGCTACTCAATAATATGCACCAAACAGAGCTAGATGGACTTAGGAAGGACATGGGTGGACAACACAGTTTGGATAGTGAGTATGAGTGCTGTTTGGCATTTGGCTCCCTTAGCATAGACTTGAGATGAGTGTAGAATAGTTGGGACACAAGCCCAGCAGCAATATGGTTGTGTTAGAGACGTGCTCAGAGGGTTAATGGATTATAAAGGGCTTTGGCCTCAGCTCATGCGCTGTGCCCCTTACCCAAGTATTGCCCCTTAATTTCAGATGAAGTCCTAGGGAGAGTTCTGGTGAAGTCCAGATGTAGTCCGGATGAACTCTAGGGCAGGATAGCTCAATAGAGCTCCGAAGGACTTCCGGATGAGCACAGGAATGTGCTGGAACTATTCCTGGATGATAGGGGATGATGACAAGACTACTTGGACAAAGTCCAGAGTAGAACAGTGAGGAATGTTACAATAGGATGGAGGATAGAATAGGACTGGACCGTAGGACCATAGGACCAAGGGTCTGAAGGTCCGAAGGTCCGAAGGTACAAGGATCCGATGATCCGAAGGTCCAAGGATCCGACGATCTGAAGGTAGGAGTAGCGGAGTGTTGGATGGATAACAGATGGACAGACGGATGGACGGATGAATAGACAGACAGACAGATAGATGGATGGATGGATGGGTAGACAGACAGATAGATAGACGGATGGATGGACAGATAGATGGATGGATGGATGGACAGATGGACAGATGGACAGATGGACGGGTGGATGGATGGACAGATGGACAGATGGACAGATGGACAGACGGACAGATGGATGGACGGACAGATAGACGGATAGATGGATAGGTGTATGGATGGATGAAGTGGTATAACTACTATGGAGGAGTAGGCCCAGATGTGAAGTAGAGAAAGTGTAGACTACTTTGGACAAGGTCCAAAGTAGAAACTAACAGAGGCAGACTACCACAGGTAGAGTTGAAGGTGGAATGGAAGACGGACTACAATCGGACGAAGTCCAAAAGTGATTATAGGACAGAGAGTCAAGGCTCCGGACTAGGGAGTACTCCCATAGTCCAGAGCCAGAGACTTACAAGGGCTGGAGCCCAAGTGAGAACGGAAACAGAGTTATATAGACAGCAGGATAAGTAAGGATACAAGCAATGATCAGACTGAGGTCTGCAGGAGTTGTACTACGAGTTTATATACTGTAGGTAGCATGCCAGAAGGTAAGTAAGCATAGTCCAAGGCTATGTCAGAAACATAATAGTAAGTACAGCAAAACATCAGGCTATGAACTCAGAGATGAAACCTGTATGGAACAACTTATTGAGACGGAGGCAGAGATAACCGATAGCCGGAGGCAAAGATGACCAAGAGGCAAAGGCAGGGATGACTGAGAGCTGGTGGCACAGGTATATCCTAAAAGGAGTAATGCACAGGTGCACAGGAATGGTTTCAGATATGAACACAGATTGGATATGGACATGGATCAAATATGGATCAGATATGGATTGGACGAGTGTCTCGGATCGGATCTGGATCGGACGAGTATCTCGGATCGGATATGGATCAGATGAGTGTCTCAGATCGGACCTGGATCGGATGAGTGTACCGGATCGGATATGTGAACTGGATTGAGTGGGGATTGGATGGATGTGGATGTGAGCAGGATGTTATAGTGTGAGTCAAGTGTAGAATCTGGTATATGACAGGTTGTCACACTGTAACACCAAGTGTGAGACTGGTATTGAAAAGACAAATAGCACATGAGGTCAAATGAAGTCATGAACATTGGAGCAGTCATATCAAAATATGATTTTGCGCAGCCAGCTGAGTTGAACATGAAACTTGGAATCTAATCTTTTCCACGGGTCATGCTGCTACTTTTGGCTGAGTTTTGACCAAGTGCCAGTACAACTTAATATACAAAATGTGCAAAACACCTCAATGCACCTCAATGTGCTGCTTAAATAACCTCGAAAAAATTCAGGTACTGTAGTTTATTGAAATTGTTGCAGAACCCCAGGAGTGATAGTATGGGCATTTTCATTTGTTCACCAGTTCAGTGATGGCTCTGCGTGCTATCAGTGGAATCGGGTAGCTCTTCCAAGCCAGACGGCCGCTGCTCCCCACAATATTCGTAACAGAACTGATCAACCAGGTAACTGTTTGGTAACATGCATTCTCTGTACTGTGTGACAGGTCCTGAGCACTCTTGTCCACACGGTGCCCAAATACATAATTCGTTCTGCTCGTCAAAATATTAATCCCTCGTTCAAACTCTGCATGCATTCGTTGCAGCATCATGCAGATTCCGTAATAATAATTCTCACCAAATAGTTCATGCGATGGCGATGATACACTATTTGGTCCTCAGGTTCCTTGACATGGTTGATCTTGATTGCCCACTAGAGCAAGGCAGATTTGCAACGGCAAAAATATTGTTCAACAAATATTGGTGGTTGTTTCACGCGAATCCTCGCGCGACAAACGATTTGGCATTGAAACTAATTTGTATATGCCCAGGTACTGGTGGATTAGCCCGGCGGGCGTGGAAATCGGAGACTATGTTCGATCGCGGTATTACTGTCACTCGAGCATTTCAAATTGTAACAACACCCACCTTGACTGATGCTTCTTAGCTGTTCTGGGGTGCATATGTCTATGTGCACAGTGCCAGTGTGTTGTTATTGAAGCAATCCTGAAGTAACCTGAGACATTGCCGGATTGGGTGGAGAACAATATGCTAAGCATATCTATTATTCAATGTTATGTAAGGACCGGAGATCCTCTACGCCTGGACCACGCTTCAAATCAAGAACGTTCGAGACCGACCATATGCTATGCAACTCTCGTTACTCTTACCGTCACTCATTCAAATTTTCATACCCTTTTTCTCTTCATTCTACTTTACTTGTCAGTTGCGATGCCACTCCCTTGTGCCTCTGTTTTCACATAATCGTTTGGCTCATCCATCACTGAGGACACTTACTATTTTCCCTATATATACCACCCAGGTACTCTCGTATCGATAGCGAAAACGCAGCGTATCGAGCGTAGCGAAGCGAATCATACAGTGAGATCCCCGCTCCAAGAAAGATCGAAAGCCTCCTAGAAAGTCCTCGTCTCGAAAGCCTAGCTTTATTTCTCTTCGTTTACTTATTAACACGTCTCTTACATCTATCTCGTTCTGTTCTCTTTTCCCCTTCGAACCACCTCAGCCTGACAGTTAAACCTAAACATATAACACACTGCTCACCATAGTAGTAAAGGAAGAACAGTTAAATAGGAGATCGAGCTATGAACACTCAGCAAAGCAGCAGGGTGAATGGAATTGGACCCACGACGCCATGAAAAGAAGCGAAAGTCGCCACGACGAAAAGGAAAAAGAGTGATGAATACACAATCAAACTGTCCGAACTGAAATAATATTCTATGTTCACCAATACAGTCTACTAAATTTTGCGGGTCCCCTATGGCCCGAATTGACGTCGTTGAGACTCCAGATGCGAATGCTATGCCATAACGTCGATGACTTTACCTACGCTGCGATTCAACCATCCGTACAAATCCGTATGCTGATTTGCGTCGGAAAAACGATCCCTTGTATATTTTGGCAAGCCCATATTAGTAGCGATTGGTGGAGTCATAAGTGAACGGGGTTGTGGCAAAACCGACTTTGCGGTCGTCGCCATCTAACACGGTGTAGAAGCGCTGCATAAATGTGTAGCCAATAATAAAGCCCATCTTTGTGCGAGCGTCCACCTCTTTAATGATGAGATATATACCATTGGTCTCAGCACCGCGAATCTTGTAGTTGAGAGAACGAGGCCAGATTTGGGCGTCAGCGATGAGAACGAGAACTTCCTGTGCAAAATGGTGAACAAGGCGTGTGAGGACTGACAGAATTGACGTACGTTGCCAATATGGAACTCCAACTCCCCTAGGACATCGTACTGGTCAGGGGTAATACGGAGAAGACCAGTCGGCTGATCGAAAGTAGCGCCGGTTACAACCTGGTACTTGTCATAGGCATCTGTCGAACGCTGATTAGACAATTGTTACTCGCTGTACCCTAAATACGCACCGGAGGTAATGTAAATAAAGCTGCAGCTAGTATCTATGATACCAGCAGTGGGGAACAGGATGTTCGTGCCGCGGTAAGTGATCTCCAGCTCGATACCCCAGTATTCCTTTGAGGAGGGGTGGTTGGTGACATCACTGAAACAACATAATTACTAAGAGTCTGGATTGATCTAGGAGCTGAGGCAGCTTACGTGTATACAATGGTACTAGTGCACTTGGTATAGTCAGGTTCACCAAAGGCGAGCCCTCCGACAGCGGTGTCTTTACCCCCAGTGATGGGCTGGAAAAAGATACCAACAATGTTCCGATGAATTGCGCCTGCGGTAAGCAGCCTCTCAGTAAAAGTTGGATACGTGACATCCGGGTTATCTATCAGGGTGTTGGCTGTCAAATCCCGAGGCCCGAGGCCAAATACACCGTCATAGCGTTCAAAGTTGCTCGTAGTAGAAGCAACAGCGAGTGCGTAGTTAGGGATGGTGAGCCCGTAACCGAGAGTGACGGTCTTGAGGAAGAAAGTTCCTATATATAATGTAGGCATTTTCAACTTATGATATTGTTTTATGTCATACCAGAGAAGGACTTTTCAGACTGCCCACCAATGTAGGCTTCCGCTACACGCAGTCTGGTGTTGAAGCCGGTTCCGTCGAATGGAGTACGGGCGCCAATCCACGTAACCGCGCTACTGCAGTCGACAAGTAAGTTGTCTTCAATAATAAATTAGCAGCCGCATGTTTTCTGGGTGTTGAACTAACGGGTTGTGGGAGGGTTGCCAACGTCAAGTGCTACGGTGTATCTACTCGAAGACGTAAATGTCGCAGGAATGCTTTCAACACGTCGGCCATGCGTCTTGTAGGCCGCCATACGAGCTTCATCATGTTGTACGAGGTCAGTGGTACCATTGGAGAAGTTCAGTCTCCCGGTAAGAGGGATAATGATGGGGGAACTACGAACTTCAACGGGAGATCCCGTGATTGACAAAGCCAGGAGAAGTGTCAACCAGGATCCAGTGAGGAACATGGCTTGTTGGAAGTAATATCATACTCAGGAGCCCATTATATACTTCAAGTTGTGTGCCAGCGAGCGCGATGACTGTGGCACGTACTCTATTGAAACGTCCGCCTCAGTTCCGATCGGAGTCACATCATGAGTGCAATGATTCGACCTCTCGATAGTGTGTGGAAAGAGTAGTGTTCCGTGGATAACCTTCTTTGGAGTTATCCACCGTGGATATCCACGCTGAAGAAATTGACACACCGGCGGTTTGGAAGTTTCTCACTATGCGAGATTGATTTCAAGAGCTAGGCCATCAGTAAACTGGTGAGACTTTGTCGGAAAAAAGGTAAGAACCATTGTAATGCCACCGGCTTACAATAGCGGTCAGGTGACTTTCAAGGCACCTTAAAAGATACCTTTTGAGGCTCGGTGATGGCCTTTTGACCGTGTGTAACATACTATCAGTCCATGACTCCGCATCAACCTCACTACCAGCTGGCCCCATCATCTTTGTAAATAAGTATATTTGTATATTCAACTCATATTGTTACCTCTCACTGCAGGCATTTTCTCATGTTATTTCGCAAAACATTCAAAAAACATTGGATAGAAGCACTTCAGCCACCCCCAAAAGTATACCTATTAGGTTGATAGTCCTCTACACAAGTATTAACTCAAGAGGTATGATTTGTCTGGCATTCTCCATTATACTGTGGGGTAAGATTTATGGGACAAGTCCTGTGGGATGAAGCCAATGCTTTTCCCAGCCCACCTGGGACATAATTTTGTGACAATCCCTATGGGAATTCCCTGTGATATGAGTGGTGTCAGGGGTCCCTTTTGGTAAATTTTTGTGCTATATTAGGGGGGCATAGCAGGGACTATTAGGGGCTTTGAGGGGTCCTTTTGGTCAATTTTTGTGCCATATTATGGTGGTATAGCAGGGACTATTAGGGGCTTTGTAGGGACCAGTAGGGGGCATTATGGAACCTCGCCAGGGAAGTGGCAGGGAACACTAATTGGATCGAACGAATAACAGGACAAAACATACTCTCATCATCAATTGGCCATGGATAAGTACACAAGGTCGCCGATTTCGAAAGATGGTTCTTCACTCCGATGAGCATTGGCTGAATGTGCTTGAGCGATCTTTGAGGCCAGTAGGGCATTGTGAGCATCTGCAACATCTGTCTTTAGTGATATGATGGCTTCTAGGGTGTTAGTAATGTCATTGGGGAAGTCTTTGCGAATATCCTGGACTTTATTTGGACTAAGGGGAGGGATAAGGCGTGGCATTCTTCCAAGGTGCAGATGGAAGGGCATATATCTGGTGGATGTGTTTGTCATTGACATGAGGTTGAATCTCACTCATGGTAGCGCATTTACCCATCCCATTTGTTGTTGGTCCACAAAATATCGGAGTGCTTGATCGACAGTCTTGTTAGTACGTTCACTGGTGCTGTCTGTCTGTGGATGATAAGCTGTAGACATTTTTAACTTTACCCCTGTTAGACAGTTCAGAACTCTCCAGAATTTGCTTGTGAAGAGTTTGTCTTGGTCTGAGACAATGTTCACGGGCAATCTGTTTTCACAGTACCAGTTGTCGAAGAATAGATTTGCCATCTCGCGTGCATTCATGTTCATTCAGCATGGTATCAGACATATGTCTGCTCCCAGTCGGTCAGTGATCGTCATAATTCTGTCGAAGCCTTTTTTGACAGGCAGGGGTCCTATGAAGTCAATAGCTACTGAATCTCCTCATTGATCTGGCACAGGTAATGGATGTAGCGGTCCGGCGGGTTTCGTGGTTCGGCTTTTGTTTCTCACGCAGTCAGGGCATGCTGGTATGTAACTCTCTTTGAGGTCGCATCTCATGTTCAGCCAATAATACGATTCATGTATTGAAGCATAGGATTTGTCGATTCCAAAGTGTCCTAGTTGATCGTGTGCTAGTCAGAAGATTGTTTCTCTTAGGTGTGTAATGTGGGGGACAATTAGTCGGTTGTTGAGGTATAGTAGTCCCTCTCGTCGTTGTAGGCCTGGTAAAGAGTTTAATAAATTAGACAGTTTTACGCACCAGGGGTCTTTCAGATATCTGGCCTTAATGTCATTGATTAGTGAAGCATCAGGCATCACGGATAGCACGAGAGCGATCGGTTTTATTCTGTTGATTTTCGTGGGTTGGTGCATGGTTCTCTGTATGTATGTTGGGATATCGTTTGTATCCGGTGGTAAGCGTGAAAGTGCGTCCACTACTGAGTTTTCTTCTCCAGGAATGTATTGTATGCTGAAGTCATATTGTCTGAAGAACTCTTGCCAGCGAGCCTGTCATCATGATAGTTCTTGTTGGGTCATGAAGTTTTTGAGGGTCCTGTGATCCGTGTACATGGTGAAAGGAGTGCTGAGCAGTTCTATGCGCCATTTTTTGAGGGCGCAGACGATTGCTAACAGTTCCTTTTCATGTACAGGATAGTTCAGTTGTGCCTCTCATAATTGCATCAAATTGAAGGCAACTGGTCGTGCTGTTTGTGGTGTTGGACCAAAGCTTAGCATTGCGCCTGTGTGCCAGTCACTCGCATTGCAAGTTACAAAGATTTTGTTGTTTTGGAGGTTATCGTGATCGATTGTTGTGAGGCATTCCCTTCCAACAACGAGGTGCTTGATCACATCAAAAGCCTTTTGGTGTTTGGTATTCCAGCCAGGCCATTCACTTTCACTCATTTTTGTCGTCAATGGTGTTAGAATTCTGGTATGGTCCACAAGATGCGGCAGGAACTGGTCTAGGTATCTCACTAGCCCGAGAAATGATCTCACATCGCTTGTGCAATTTGGCGTGGGCCAGTCCAAGATCCATTGTGCTTTTGAAGCATCGGCCTCGATACCGGATGCTGAAATTC
>MU173035.1:109219-119528 GCA_016695475.1 Suillus decipiens | reverse complement strand
GTGATAAGAAATAAAGATGGATAAAGGTGTAACAGTCAGTAGAACAACAAGAAAGAGAGGAAAGAGGGAAATTTGCATAGAACATGTAAAGAATGTGTTAAGACCGTACTCAATAGGTGAGAGATCCAAAGGGCTTTGGCCTCAGTTTGTACACTGTGCCCCTTTCCTGAGTACTACCCTTTATTTCAGAGGAGTAATTTATGTCTGAGGATCCAGAAGTGCTTGCATAGCGGATCCAAGGGTCTGAAGGTATCAGATATGGCACATCTGAAGAATATCCAAAATGTATGGATGGAAAGAGTACGTCTGGAGGGTATCTGGAGCATACAGATGGATTCAAGGTATAAGGCTAGTAGCAGATGAGGTCCATACTAGAAACTAATGGATGTAGACTACCGGAGGTAGAGTTGGAAGTGTAGACTATAGGAATCAATCCTAAGTCTCAGAAGATACTTAGAGCAGGGAGAGGATCAGGTTCAGATGAATGGAATGAGCAGAATCTAAGATGATATTTGAACTAAGGTTCTCTAGAGTTGTACATGTAGTTTATATACTATAGGTAGATAGTATAGATAATCAGCGAGTCCAGAACCGGAGGGCTATGCACAAAGTATAATGGAAGTCTATTAGTCAATGCGCAGCGGATCAGCAAATGCAAGTCGGATATGAAGCACAGGTAATGGATCAGTAAGCAGGACAGGAATATACACATCCAGGACACCAGTACAGGTAGATCACCAAAGGGGATAGAAGCAAGTATGCACAGTGGACTTAGAACACGAGAAGCTGGGGCTCTCAGATGGGTGATCCAGATTAGATCTGTGGTCTGGATAGAAGCAGGATCGATCAGATCTGATCTGAGATCAGATGTATGGAATATGACAGAATATGCTTTTATGCAAATAATGTGTTAAATACTCCTGCCATATCCTGGTCAGCTGGGAGATTGGCAACAGTCAATATTGGTGACTGAAAAACAAGAAGCATCATGATCAGTATCCAGATCAGCCCAAAACAAATGACATGATCAGTAACATAACATTGTCCAAACCAATCCATCAATTACATGCACTAACTATACAAATGCCCATCATTAGGGGAGATTGAATGACATATGGATGAAATACGGCCTGTTGAAGACATCATGGGCATAATTGGAGAACTAAATTGACTGTGTTTATTTTAGTGCTATAGAATGAATAATATAAATAAGCTTACCATGACTCAGATCACTGAATCAAACTTGCAGATCTGAGAAGAGATTATGCAGGAAAGTGATGTGGGACGATGGGGGGCCTGCCAAAGTGATCAAAGAAACATTGGACATAAAAATTGCAAGCCGATTGCATGACCTGGAAGTACATAGTAGCATCGAACACAGTTGCATCCAATGGTGCATTGAGATGTGATGAGGAATCCTCCCAGCAGGACAACAGCTTGCAGAAATTTTCAATGTAAGGGAAAATGTCAACTATCTGATGACCCCACAACCCACTATCATCCTCAGGTAAAGGAAATAACCACATCATAAAGCCACCTTTTTCAGGGAAAATACCATAAAGAAGTTCGCAACAATCATTTTGGGACTCCTCCCATGATGTGCAGGCCATCACTCAATCTAGAGCTAGAAGCTCATACTGGAAATTGAGCTCATACAACACCCAGAGGATAAGGCACATCAAGCATGAAGGAGGGTTGCAAAGAGATGCGATTGATATGGACATATTATGCCACTGCACATTCTTGCCAATGGCCCATGTAGTACCCTGGGTGTCCTGAAGATCTTCACTGAATATCTGTGAGGCTGCTTGCTTCTGCATAGCTGCAGCAGTAGGACCTCTACTATTAAAGCCTGGCCAGAAGGGCTACTGTTAAGAAAATCTTGCCAAAGTTGTGGCAAGGGAAAGCACTCTGGGGGGTTGTGATCAACATGACTGATCCATAGTGGCCATGCAGCAAGCCAGTTTGCAACAAAATTTTTCTTCTGTTCTGGCAAACTGAGGGTAATGAGAAGCACAGGCTCAGGGAACTGATACCCTTGGTTGACAAGACCCTCTTTGATATGATGAAACAAGGAAATAACAGCTGGCCTATAGATAGACAGAACTATTTATCCTACTGAAGGTGTGAGTATATAGTTTGACCCAAGAGGACTGTGATAGAAGCGATTTCCTTTAGTTAGTTAGCGAGGGAACAGAGTAAGACTAGATGCTAGAGGAAAGAAACTACTCTGAAGGTTGCTGCCATCAGTGGTACTATGGCAGAATAAGATAGTTCGAGAACAAGAATGCGATGGTAAGAGCGCTTGTTGGCAACACCAAAACAGCGATAGCAGTAACTACTGAAGATGAACACTAGTCTGCAGTAATGATCAATAATAGTGGCAATGGTAAGAATCACCAGTAGTGGTCTGAGACTCTGTGATTGAAAATCAAAGTTCAAAGGATGAAAGCTAAGCTCATAGTATCCAGTGGCAACTTATAGTGGTACTAAGTGCTGATAGGTTGAAAGTTAGGGCAAAAATGAAGATAGATTTGCATGAAACAAAATATTAATACTACAAGTGACTTCTATGGCTACCATAGACAGAGGAAGTGAAGTACAAAAAATATCTGATAGGCTTTTTAACATAGTGCATGAGCAACCAGGATGGATAGGCGAGTATAGTAGCAAGTGTGCAAGGCAAATAGGTGGAATATGTAATAACACTGCTGGGTACTGCAGCACGAGGCATGTATGTGATAGCGCTTGCTGTAGGATCAGTTTTGACAGTTACTAAATAATATGCACCAAATGGAGCTAGATGGACTTAGGATGGACATGGTTGGACAACACAGTTCGGTTGGCCAGTGCGAGTGCTGCTTGACATTCAGTTCCCTTGGCTATGACTTGAGACATGTGTAGAATAGCTAGGACACAAGCCTAGCAGCAATATGGTTGCTACAATGATTTTTGTCCTTGTCAGCTTTCTGAAAGGCAGAAGTCCAAAAGCCAATGGCAGTGGGATTTTCTGGGTGGCAGAGGTCCTCCCATTTGTCATGGTTAGGTGGAGCATCATTAATCTTGGAATCTTCTAAAGAAAATGGTAGGTAAGGTTAGGTTCTAGTGTTAGTCACAATGGATATACACGCATTCATCTTCATTAATTGAGGTGAAGTCATCTTTTGTGCCTTGTTATTTTTTGTCCCTAAGAGGGAGCTTTACCACTAGCTGGGTTCTGAGCCAGTGCCAATGATAATGGTGCACCTGGGTTCACAGCAAAAGTGCCAGTGTAGGATCGATGGGTATGAAAGTGACAGTTGAAGCCACCAGGGCCACAGTATAGGAGGGGGAATGGTTGTGCGACATTGCCTTTACAATACATAGTCTTTGTCAGACCATCCAGGAATGTCAGCATGACTGGATTGATGATGTTCATATTGGGAGAAATATAGGCCTTGGCGTGAACAAGCCACACAGGCACACCAGCATTGAGAAATGTATTGCAGATCTTTGAGTCAGTAGTAAAGCAGCCCATCCATCTTGGGTTCCCAGGAAGGGGCATCCAAGTGAGAATGGAAATAGAGTTATATAGACAGCAGGATAAGTAAGGATATAAGCAATGATCAGACTGAGGTCTGCAGGAGTTGTACTATGAGTTTGTTAAAGTCAATCAAAGAAAAAATACCAAGTTGGAAAGATATTTTTGACAGTTGTAAGGCAGACAGTGAGTGCAGAAACTAGCATAAGAGCAGGCAAACAGTACTCCCAAGAGAGTCTTCAACCCCACTGGTGCAGCAATGTGTGAGTGACTGGGGCAACCCTCCAGACATGAAGTCTAGGAGATTGCTTTCAGTAACATGAAGTCAACTGAAGCGAGTCAAATGGCATGTAGCCAGTTCAATAGTCCAGGCAGGAATTTTGAGGCTTGAAAGGGGCGACAAATACAAGGGGTGAGCAGGCAGTGTGAGAGGAGTTTGAGGTGGGGAAATTGAGATATGTGACTGAGGCACAAAGAGTTGGATGAATGCTGGGAATTCCTGCCAGGAATTCCCAGCACAAATTACCTTATCATTATCTTATCAGGATCTTGTTGATATCAGTTTGGTCACATTGTTGTACATTCTGTTTACTTCCTATGCTTTCCTATGCTTTTCGTTATCTCTTGTTTTCACCTCTACCTCCTGCACCCATCAATCACCTTTCCTGCATTGTAGATCTTGCTTGAACTGGCTATGTGCCATTTGCCTCACTTCAGTTGACTCTGCATCACTGAATGCAATCTCCTAGACTTTGCACCTGGAGAGTCACCCCAGCCACTCTCTTATTGTTGTGCCAGTGGGGTTGAAGACTCTCTTGGGAGTACCATTTGCCTGCTCCTATGCTAGTCCTACTTTACTTTGTTTTAAATCAGTAAGTTATTTGTTCTACTGCATACACAAGATCTCACTCCAATTATCCACACCAATAATCAACTATATGGATTATATATGCTACACTTAGGGTTAATGACAATCAGCAAGTATTTTATTTTGTACATCTAACTGAGTTTACTGTTCACATAAGTGTCATTCAGTCATATATGCCACACTGGGGACATTCAACAACATTGCTATCAACATGTGATACAACGACTACAACAATACTCCTGAAGGTGATGGCAATGGCATGTTTTATCTAGCACATCTGTTCAGGAGCTTACAGTTACTCAGAGTTACTCAGTGAGCTTTATTTACATTTGTGTCTAACTCTAATGTGAATGTTCCCTGCCAGCAATGGACAGCACTACAATTACCAGACAACTGCAAGGCCTTTGTGGAGTGAGGATGATGAGGGAATGACAATCTGCATTGTGTGCATGCCTGTTTCCTTTTCTTCTTGATTTCTACATGCCATACTGATACTCCATAGACCTCTATTTCCAGCTCTACAGCTCTGCCTGGCAGATCAGCATGAAATCTGACATGATCTGTAAATGCACCCACCACGACATCCCAAAGAGATCTTACAAGTGCCTCCAATGTCACTAGTATGAAATCCAATATACTTATGTGAAACGGTCTAATTCAGTCTCATGGGTAAGTCTCTTAATTTGTCTGATATAATTCACAATTCACTCCAGCCCTGTCATATACTGGATTCTACACTCCACTTCCACTATAACAGCCTGCTCAAATCCACATCCATCCAATCCCCACTCAATCCATTTCACATATCTGATCCGATACACTCGTCTGATCCAGATCCGATTCAAGACACTCATCTGATCCATATCCAATCCATGTTCATATCCAAAACCATTCCTGCACACCTGCACATTACCCCTTTTAGAATATACCTGTGCCTCCAGCTCTTGGTCATCCCTGCCTTTGCCTCTTGGTCATCTCTGCCTCTGGCTATCGGTTATCTCTGCCTCCATCTCAATAAGTTATTCCATTGTAAAGACTAAAATCTAGCTAGGCTGATAGCAAACTACCCCCCTAGACTAGTATATGTCGAGTGCTTGCCTAGCTGCTATTCTTGCAGTGCAAGAACATTCGACCTGAGGGGTTGCAGGTGAATATACTTCGTCAAATGCTGCTATAAGACGTGTGATGCTCCTATAAAGTGATCCCGATGCTAGTGGTAGCATTGCCGCAGATAGCGCTGCGTATTCCATGGATGCCGACATTAAGCGCCGCATGAAAGATAGATACCAATAGTACTGGTGATACCGATGATGCCATGAGGGTCGCTAATGACAAGCATGGTGATAGTGTATGCCGATAACCATGATAGTGCAGTATGCTGGGGGTCAGTGAAGAGTGATAGCGTGATAGCAATGAAACCAATGATACTAATGAATGCCGGTGCTCAGCGAAGATAGCAGTAAGGGAAGTGTTGAGAGCAAGGAATGTCAAAGGATCCTTCAAGGATATTTGGATCTCAAAGAAAATATAATTGCATATAGTGAGAGTGGTAGTGGTACGGGAATCCCATCTAATGAATGACATGATATAAAAATGATTGTAAGTGACTACTCCTACTGCTGTACGGTAGAAGGGGAGTGTCAAACAGAGGAGAAGTCAACAGTCTTTTATCATATATCGTAAGTATGTGGAATTGATAGGCGAGAGTAGTAGCAAGTATGCGAGACTTAGCCCTAGCAATATGTAATAGTGCTGCATGTGCTGCGGCACACATTCTATATGTAATAAAGCTTGCCATGGGATCAGCAGTGGTAAATGGGAATGTACTATGCACCAAATGGAACTAGTTGGCATGGCATGGGCATTCAATGGGCATCAGCTCGTGAAATGTGCCTTGGTACTGCGGCATGATAGTCCAGCAAAGGTGCAGTAACCTTGGTAACTATATATATCGATAGCGCTAGGGTTAGGGGTGGTCACACTATTTGGTATAGGGGCTAGACAATAATGGAAATGGACTCATGCAAGGCTAGTGCCAGCTAGACTGTCACACCGGTCACACTGCCTGAAACTGCACCAAGTTGACCTTGCATGCAGCTAAGGGTTGTGCTACAACACTTGCCCTGGAAGCAGATCTGGAAGCCTTGGATGAGGCAAAAAATTAGCCCATGACCCTCTTGACTCCATATAGGATGGGGGTTGCATTGGCCCAACTCGTACAACAGAGCTACGACTCAATGCTATAACCCTTCCGGATCCAAACTCTCTATGCCCATACATCTCTCTTCCATTTTTCTCCAATATATCTGAATTTCCCACCCTCATAGATTGCAGTTCTTATCACTGCTTCATAGACACTAGTTTTGTCTGAGAACATAAAATCCCTACTTATCAGATTCCTCCACTACCACTCCATTTGTTTGATGGTACCTGCAATAACAATATTTCCAAAGCCATAAACCTGTCTGTCTGATTCTCCTCTGGTGTAGTCACCTCTGACATGTTCTACATTACCCCTTTGGATTCTTCTTGTTATATTGTTCTTGGATATAGCTGGCTCACCCAACACAATCCATTGATTGACTGGGTAATGGGCAGCATCGAGTTCCGGACAACTATACAAGAAACATCATTGGACCTATCCACATCATCACTGCCTTCGGACATTTCATCTGAGGCAGAAGCTTCCCATCTGACACCTCTGTTACCTCTGGAAGTCCCATCTGAGGTAGAAATGTCCTCTCCAACATCTCTGTTGCCTCTGGACATCCCATCCATGGAAGAGACTCCTCCTCCAACCAAATACGAACTGTTAAGACCATACTCAATGGGTAAGAGATCTGAAGGGCTTTGGCCTCAGTTCGTGCACTGTGCCCCTTTCCCAAGTACTACCCTTTATTTCAGAGGAGTATCCTTTATCCGAGGGTCTGGATGTGCTTGCATAGCGGATCCGAAGGTCCGAAGGTATCAGATATGGCACGTCTGGTGTATATCTGAAACATATGGGTGGAAAGAGTACATCCGGAGCATATCCAGAGCATATGGATGGATTCGAGGTATAAGACTAGTAGCGGGCAAGGTCCGTACTAGAAACTAATGGATATAGACTACTGGAGGTAGAGTTAGAAATGTAGACTATATGAATCAATCCTAAGTCTCGGAAGATACTTAGAGTTGGAGGTGGATTGGGTTTGGATGAATGGAATGAGCAGAATCTAAGATGATATTTGAACTAAGGTTCTCTAGAGTTGTACATGTAGTTTATATACTGTAGGTAGATAGTACAGATAATCAGTGAGTCCGGAACTGGAGGGCTATGCACAAAGTATAATGGAAGTCTATTAGTAAATGCGCAGTGGATCAGCAAATGCGAGTCGGATATGAAGCACAGGTAATGGATCAGTAAGCAGGACAGGAATATACACAGCTGGAACACCGGTATAGGTAGATCACCGAAAGGGGATAGAAGCAAGTATGCACAGTGGACTTAGAACACAAGAAGCTGGGGCACTCGGATGGGTGATCCAGATTGGATCTGTGGTCTGGATAGAAGCAGGATCGATCAGATCTGATCAGATCTGATCAGATCTGGGATCAGATGTATGGAATATGACATGAACCCTCCACTGGTACCTTGGTCCCTAACATATCTCTGATAAATGCAGTGGCATTTTGCCATGCCTGCAAGTTAGAAGGATCCACTCAATTCAGCATCTACCTCCGTCCATCCAAAATCAACCTCCAATCCACATCCATAACATCCATAACATCCAATCCTCCAGACCTCTCCAGAATCCCTTCCAAATACCGCAAGTTTGCAGATGTCTTTGACAAGGACAAAGTGGGGCAGCTCCCTCCTCACCAACCCTATGACCTCAAAATTGAGTTGGAGGAAGGGGCCAATCTGCCTCTTGGAACCATATACTCTCTTTCTCTGGTCAAGCTTGAAGCCCTTCAGCAGTTCCTTGACAAAGACATCTTGTCTGGACTCCTCCGATCCTCATCTTCCCCTCATGGAGCCCCTGTCCTGTTTGTCAAAAAGAAGGACAGCTCTCTTCGTCTTTGTGTGGACTTCCATGGCCTTAACCAGATTACCAAGAAAGATTGATATCCATTACCCCTCATTGCCGACCTCCTGGACTCTCCAAGCCATGCCAAAGTCTATACCAAAATCAACCTCCATTCCGCTTACCACCTCATCCGGATAGCGGAAGGAGATGAGTGGAAAACCTCCTTCTGTATGCGCTATGGCTCCTATGAATGGTTGGTAATGCCAGAAGGTCTTACAAACGCGCCAGCAGCTTTCCAATGTTTTGTTAATAGTGTCTTTGCCGAGATGCTGGATATATGCGTTATCATGTATCTGGATGATATTCTCATCTATTCCGAAGACCTTACAAGTCACAGGAAACATGTCCAAGAAGTACTACACTGTCTTTGTAAACATCGACTCTATGCTAAACCCAAAAAATGCGAATTCCACTCATCCTCTGTCAAGTATCTTGGTTACCTACTATCTCCGGAAGGCTTGACAATGTTGTCCAAGAAGATCCAGTCTATTGTCAACTGGCCAGAACCTCGGAAGATCAAGGACATTCAATCCTTCCTCAGGTTCACTAATTTCTACCATCGATTTATCTTCAATTACTCAGATATCGTAGTTCCCCTCACTCAGCTTACACACAAGGGAGTTCTGTGGAACTTTTCTGAGGACTGCCGGAAATCCTTTGAAACACTCAAGACAGCCTTCACTTCTGCTCTGCTACTTAGCCACTGGATTCCAGATGTTCCTATAGTTGTGGAAACTGATGCCTCTGACTATGCCATCACCGGAATACTTTCCATTGTATGTCCGGACTCAGAGCTTCATCCAGTTGCCTACTACTCCCATACACTATCTGCGCCAGAACTCAATTATGATACCCACAACAAGGAACTCCTAGCCATCCATGAGGCTTTCTGGACCTGGCAACATTACCTAGAAGGCTCACCCAAGCCTATAGATGTCGTCATGGACCACAAGAACCTTGAGTACTTCTCCACCACCAAACTCCTCTTGTGCCATCAGGCTCACTGGTCAGAATTTCTCCATCAGTTCAATCTCATCATCCATTTCTGTCCTGGAAAACTCAGAGCCAAACTGTTAGAGACGTGCTCCGAGGGTTAACAGATCATAAAGGGCTTTGGCCTCAGCTCATACACTGTGCCCCTTACCCGAGTATTGCCCCTTAATTTCGGATGAAGTCCTAGGGAGAGTTCTGGTGAAGTCCAGATGTAGTCCAGATGAACTCTAGGGCAGGATAGCTCAATAGAGCTCTGAAGGACTTCTGGATGAGTGCGGGAATGCGCCAGAACTATTCCTGGATGATAGGGGATGATGACAAGACTACTTGGACGAAGTCCAGAGTAGAACAGTGAGAGATGTTACCATAGGATGAAGGATAGAATAGGACTGGACCATAGGACCATAGGACCAAGGGTCCAAAGGTCCAAAGGTATGAGGATCCAAAGGTCCAAGGATCTGAAAGTAGGAGTAGCAGAGTGTTGGATGGATAACAGATGGACGGATGGATGGAACAGATGGATAGACAGATGGACAGATGGATGGATGGATGGATGGGTAAACAGACAGATGGATAGACAGACAGATAGATAGATAGATGGATGGACAGATGGAAGAAGTGGTATAACTACTATGGAGGAGTAGGCCTGGATGTGAAGTAGAGAGAGTATAGACTACTTTGGACAAGGTCCAAAGTAGAAACTAACAGAGGAAGACTACTGCAGGTAGAGTTGAAGGTGGAACGGAAGATGGACTACAATTGGATGAAGTCCGAAAGTGATTATATGACAGAGAGTCAAGGCTCCGGACTAGGGAGTACTCCCATAGTCCAGAGCCAGAGACTTACAAGGGCTGGAGC
>MU173035.1:67523-108994 GCA_016695475.1 Suillus decipiens | reverse complement strand
AGAAACATAATAGTAAGTACAGCAAAACATCAGGCTATGAACTTGGAGATAAAACTTGTATGGAATGACTTATTGAGATGGAGGCAGAGATGACCAAGAGACGAAGGCAGGGATGACTGAGAGCTGGTGGCACAGGTATATCCTAAAAGGGGTAATGCACAGGTGTGCAGGAATGGTTTCGGATATGAACACAGATTGGATATGAACACAGATCGGATATGGACATGGATCAGATATGGATCAGATATGGATCGGACAAGTGTCTCAGATCGGATCTGGATTGGATGAGTGTCTCAGATCGGATATGGATCGGACAAGTGTATCAGATCGGATATGTGAACTGGATCAAGTGGGGATTGGATGGATGTGGATATGAGCAGGATGTTATAGTGCAAGTCAAGTGTAGAATCCGGTATATGACACAAACCGGATTCCCTGACTAGACGTTGGGATGTCTACCCCAAAGAGGGGGATAAGGACTATGCTCAAGTTAATCCTCATAATTTCTGCCCAGTATTCACCTCCAAACAGTTAGCTTCATCCCTATGAGCCACAACCCTAGCACCTCCAGTCCTTAGAGCAGCTGTCCTTATGGATACAGAAAATCTTCAGAAAGACATCCTGACCACACTTCCCAATGATCCTATTGCCAAAATGCATCTTCTGGTACCTTCAGATCTGAGATGGATGGTAAATGATAGTGGATTCCTTTGCTGCAATAACTGTATCTATGTCCCAGAAGTCAATGACTTACAACTACGCATCCTCCATAACTGCCATGATCACCCCCTATCTGGACACTTTGGACAAAATCATACCCTCAAGCTTGTCCAATGCAACTACACTTGGCCTGGAATACATACTTATGTAAAGGATTATGTCAGGTCTTGTACTTCCTGCACCTGAACCAAAGTCCCAAGACACAAGCCATATGGATTACTCAAGCAACTCCCTGTTCCGGAGAAACCATGGAATACCATTTCTATGGACTTCATTGAGCAACTTCTGGACTCATCCAGCTATACAGCTATTCTTGTCATCATAGACTGCCTATCCAAGCAAGCCATATTTGTTCCAACTCATGACACCATAACCTCCCCAGATCTTGCCCACCTCTTCCTCCTTCATGTATTCTCCAAGCATGGTGTTCCATCTCATATAACCTCGGATCAGGGAACTGAGTTCATATCCCATTTCTTCTGGTCTTTAGGAAAAGCATTAGACATGGTCCTGCACTTCACATCCAGATATCATCTGGAAGGGGACAGACAGACTGAACATGCCAACCAAATGCTGGAACAATACCTCTGGATCTATTGCAACTATCAGCAGGACAACTGGTCTGATTTACTACCCCTAGCAGAATTCACATACAATAATGCTCCAAGTGCTACTACTGGGGTATCGCCCTTCTTCGCCAATAAAGGATATCATCTGAATATTTCCATCCATCCAGAATGTGATCTATCCTCCATCCATGCCCAGGAATATGCTCTAGACCTTAACGAACTTCACCAGTTCCTCTGAGAAGAAATGTCCAAAGCACAGAAATGCTATCAGGGACCTGCAGATGCTAAAAGACAACCCACTCTGGATTTCCGGATTGAAGAACAAGTCTTTGTTAAAGCCAAGTACTTCTGTTTCACTCACCCATCGAAGAAGCTTTTGGAAAAGAATTTAGGTCCATTTGAAATTATGTCTTGTCTGGGCACACATTCCTTTGCCATCTGACTTCTGGATTCTATGCATTCTGTGCATCTGGTTTTCCACATCTCCCAACTAGAGCCAGCAGTTCCAAACACCATCCCCAATCGCATCCAACCTCCTCCTCCTCCTCCTCCAGTCGAGGTTGACAGAGAACCAGAATGTGAGATATCCAAAATCCTGGATTCTAGACTTGATCATCATAGACGTCAGTGTCAGCTTCTGTACCTTGTCCAATGGTCCGGATATGAAGGAATGGACAAAGAGACTTTATGGTTACTTGCTACCAAGCTCGGAAATGCATCTGAACTTGTATCTGACTTCCACTCTGCATATCTGGACAAACCTGGTCCTATTCAAATCTGAAGTACATGAAGGACATACGAAATATAAGTACAAGTATCAGAAAAGGCCACAGAACTGAGAATGACTACATCTCCATAGACTCCTCCACCTCTCCAGATCTGTCCTCCTCACTTCCAGAATCCTTCTTCATCTCTTCATCTTCCTCCTCAACATCCAAAGTCATCTGAACCTCATCCAATGGGATCCGAATCCCCAGCCTAAGCTCCCCAAAAAGCAAGGCCTGAAACTCCCTTTGTTGTCGGAGGAACACCTCCAGTCCAGAACCCATCTGATCCATTGCAGCCCTGCTGCCTTCCGCCACCAGGATGCTTCACTCTAGGAGAGAATTGGTCCAAACCAACTCAGCCAAGACATTGTTGACGGTCATCACCAAGGATTGTCCATCATCCTCCACAACTTCTGAAGGATCCAGATTTGGACTCCTCTGATGTCTCTTACCTTTACCCCTCGGAGATGGGGATCTGACAGCATGCTGTCTCTTCTTGCCCTTGCCCCTCAGAACCTTGACAGATCCAGGCCTCCCAGGACAAGTGCCCTTGTCCCTACAGCATGGATCACAAGACTTGATCTATCCAAAAGTCCATTAGCTTGGATCCGAAACAGCTCTATAGACTCACCATGGCATTCTTGTCCGCGTCCATGTCATATTCCATACATCTGATATCAGATCCAATCCAATCTGATTGATCCTGCTTCTATCCAGACCACAGATCCAATCCAGATCACCCATCCAAGAAGCCCCAGTTTCTTGTGTTCTAAGTCCACTGTGCATACTTGCTTCTATCCCCTTTCGGTGATCTACCTGTACCAGTGTCCCAGCTGTGTATATTCCTGTCCTGCTTATTGATCCATTACCTGCGCTTCATATCCGACTCATGTTTGCTGATCCGCTGCGCATTTACTAATAGACTTCCATTATACTTTGTGCATAGCCCTCCGGTTCCGGACTCGCTGATTATCCATACTATCTACCTACAGTATATAAACTACATGTACAACTCTAGAGAACCTTAGTTCGAATATCATCTTAGATTCTGCTCATTCCACTCATCCGAACCTGATCCTTCCAGCTCTAAGTATCTTCTGAGACTTAGGATTGATTCCTATAGTCTACATTTCCGACTCTACCTCTGGTAGTCTATATCCATTAGTTTCTAGTACGGACCTCATCCGCTACTAGCCTTATACCTTGAATCCATCTGTGCACTCCGGATACCCTCCAGACGTACTCTTTCCATCCATACATTTCGGATATACTTCAGACATGCCATATCCAATACCTTCGGACCTTCAGATCCGCTATGCAAGCACTTCCGGATCCTTGGACATAGATTACTCCTCTGAAATAAAGGGTAGTACTAGGGAAAGGGGCACAGTGCACGAACTGAGGCCAAAGCCCTTCAGATCTCTCACCTATTGAGTATGGTCTTAACAGGTGTCAACATCAGAGGAAGGTCATGTGGAGCTGAGGGAGCTAGAGGCTGAGTAAGCTGAGCAGGAATGTCAGGAAGAGGCAAACAAACAGAAGAAGGTTGCAGAGGAATAGGATCAGCAAGCAGAACAGGAGCGGTCCCAAACTATATTTACAGGTAGTCAAGGCCAAGAAGCTGGAGGAGCTGCGTGACATAGCCTGCAGCCTTGTGATTACCCAAGACCAGACTCAAAATTGAAGTGCTCCAGCAGATTTTGCAGCACTTTAACAATGACCCTAACCTCAAGAAAAATCCACAGTATGAGGGTTTATTCAACCCTACCCATTCTCACAGGCACTGTCTCAACAACAGCAATAACACTGCTGGATTACAGCAAGACATGAATCCCTCACCAAATCCAGTTCATGAACCATTTGGAGACCAACTTCAGCCTGGGTATGCCCCTCCAATGCAGCATCTTGCACCTCATCCTCACCCTCTGTATATTATTCACCCTCATTTTGCACCAGCAAGTCATGATGATGCAGATTTTTGAGTTGGCGAGATAGTGCAGATGAGTCAGGATATGTATGCAGGGCATCAATTCTATTCAGCAGCCTATCAGCAACACCAGTACAATCATAGTAATTATTACTGTCAGTATTAGATGAACTATGATACTTGATGATCTGCTGTATTCACCATTTTGAGCCTTGCATGATGTGCATGCACTGCACAAGACTGCAGGGAACAAAAGTCAACTGTGCCACTACTGTGCCAAGGTGTGACAGGCCATGACAATATTGTACAGATTAGAGGGTAGACCCTGATTTTTATCAGGTTTGCTCCAACACCACACCACATTATTTTAAAAATCAGTAAAAATCAAATCCATGTAGAAGAGATACAAATCTATCATGGGGAAGATTTTTGAAAGAACAAGTGATGTGGTTGAGGAGCTACAAAAGATTTGCTGAAAATGTTACATATTACCAGCAATGATAGTATATCACTTTAAATTTGGTGTCACTACTATTTGTATATATTGTGGCAAATGAAACAAACTACGAAATAAACTGAGAAATGAACCAGTTTAAATGGCAGCTGTCCAGGCCCTTAGTAAGGAAACTATCCATGAGTGACAAGGTGTGGGGGAAAAATGCTGAAATCGGCAGATTTCGAACCTACAGTCTAAGATAAACAGATTTTAATTCTGTCGTAGCAACCACCAGGTTAGACCAGTTGCGGTGAACTTGCAAAGAAACCATCCAGGAGTGAATGTCAAGGTGTGTTCCGATAGAAAAAACCTTGTTGTCGGCAGGTTTTATGTAAACCTGCACAGTCCAATTTTTGTTCTGGTGAAGGCCAGTTACGACGAACTTCTAAAGAAACCATCTATAAATGAATGTCATGAAAGTGCGTTCTGATAGAAAAAGTTGTAGTTCAGCATGTTTCGAACCTGCGTAGTTTAAGAGAAACAGATTTTGATTCTGTTGTGGTAGCCACACTGGCCAGGTTAAATTCTTTACAGCGGTTTTCATAATTATGCGGAATCCAATTTTTTGGGGGGCTAGGACCCCAGAACCGCGACACCATGTGAACCACTGAACGCGATATGCCTCCCTGGGCTATTTCATCTGATCTAAAGCTTCGCATTCCTGTTCTTCGTCATATACAAGGACTTTCTATCAGACAAATCTGTGAGGTTCTCAGCACCCGAAAATCCCTTGTATACCAAACTCTACAGCTCTGACAAACTTGCTGATATTGCCAACTCAAATTCACACTAGGCCGTTGGCGCAGTCTCAATTGCGAGGACATCAATTACATCAAGTCCCACTGCTATTTACGCAGTTCAGTCTTCCTAGATGAACTTCAGAGTCAGCTGCTCTTACGCAGACATGTGAAGATTTCATATCCACCTCTTTCAAACTCTACGACGTCTCGGCATTACAAGTAAAAAAGTATCTTGGCATGCCCTAAAGCGAAATGAGGAAAAACGCGCTGCATTCATGAATAGGCTTGCTGAGATTGCCCCTGATCCAGAGATGATGATGTTTGGAGACGAGCCTGCGAAGAACAAGCACATGCTAGATCGACAGTGGGATGCTCAGCATGTGGAACTCGTTGTGTTCAATCCAGACCCTTTGTCCGAAGAACACAATGGTCGATTCTTCCTATCGTCACCCATGATATTGTACATGGTTTGGTGACAAGCAAGCGTTTTGTCAAGTTTCTTCGTGAGCTCGTGGTTTGTGAAATCTGCCGCATTATCGACATCAATTGCATCCTTTTGACTTTGCGGGAAAAATATAGGTTTGACAGAAAAGGCAGGACTCACGGCTTTGATACAAGGTAGATGTACTTGAAGCCATAAGTCTTTTTTTTCGGTGACCTTATCCATATGTAGCAAGCACTGTGCGAAGATAGGTGACATAGTCTTCAGCACTCGGCGGAGCTATGGTGAGATTTGCCTCCTTGAGTTTGTTGACCTTTTCTTCTTCTTCCCAATCAGTTTAATAGGGTTGTGCACTATGAGATTGATCAAGAAAACAGTTTTGAATGATGTATCCTTAGTCTCCGTTGTAGACATGGTGTATCGAGGCAGCTAGTACTCCAGCTATTGTGTCTCACTCATAATCTCTCGGGGTCCTGACCGGATGTTTCTGACCAGCCCAAAAAAAAAAGTTAGATTCCTCATAATTATGAAAACCGCTGTAACTCTTCCACTTGACGACTAACGAAACTTCCCAAGTTGAAAACTTATGGGGCCCCTGATTGACACCGCCCGAAAAAGATGACATGGACAATAAAGATAAAGTTCGAGTCTGAACGTCTACAAAACAATAAAATTGCCCCGACGAGGGACGAAGACTGAGATAATTCTAATTCACCATCATTAGCAGCAGGATCAATATGATTGACATTACCACTAAGTATACATGGAGTTTCTAGGAACACAGAAGGTAATCAGCAGATACTAAAAAAACGAGGACAATGAGACACTGTCATCACCTTGAAGGCCAGACATGGAGGACTGGAGATGGGGGATTTCAGCGAAACGGAAACGCGAACTTGGGTCCAAATGGCCGAGCGAACGAGTCGAAGAAGACGAGATAAGGATACGATTCAAGGTCAAAAGTAACAGACGCAGGAAGACGACTGATTTGAATGAGGTCCCAGTGGGGAAACACGATATAACCCACTCTCTTATGATAGCGGGAATAAATCTACATGACACTTTAAAATGGTCGCACAGGGTGTTCGCAGGCCAATGGAAGCACTTACCTTACTAGGAAGGTTCTGAGAAGCGGAAGCCTTGGAGGTAGAGCAGGGTCTGGCTTTCCATATTTATGGCTGTTATCGTGGGTGAAAGGTATCAAAGTACGTCACGGTGAGGCAAAAACGTTTTATTTTGATTCTTGACGAAGTGCGTAAAAAGACAATTGTGACTTGAACTCAAGGCACATGTTGTTCACATCATTTACTAGTGGAAACATGTAGGGTTTTTCGGTTGAGTACGCACGCACAGACGCTAGACTACTAGTCACTAGTGGTGGTGGTAAGATACCGGGAGGCAGTACATGTGAGTAGGAAGTAAGTGGCAAGTCGAAAATTTGAAGTGCAGTGGTACTGCGAAAGTGAGTGTAACAATCGGAGTTTAAAATTATTCTACATGCGATAGGTGATAGGGATACTCCAGTATCCAGTACAAGCTATCATAATTTAACGTATATAGAGCTTCGTATACGTGTACTGTGTTTGGTGATATAATAAGGCCCGATAATAAGTAGCATATTAATCAAGATCCGATTTGAGATACTTATTTTTGTGTAGTGAGCCAATTCATGTACAAAGCGTACCGTGACATACATCACTGAGCTAGTCGGACAGTGGAGAAAACCCTTGCCAGCTCGTCTTCTACAAAGGAAGCAGCATCCCCAATAGAAGGACGAACCTCAGGCTTGGGTGACCAACATTTCCGCATGAAATCCAAATGCTGGTGGTCAACGATCACACCGGGTTCGGGCCGATATGGCTCTACGCGATTGAACTGAGCACTGAATATATGTGGAACACTTTTAAGCCACCAGAAGGGAAGTTTACCCGAAAAGACCTATATGACGCAAGGTTCAGGTGAAACTCTAACAGGGTCTGGTATACGCGACTCACATGTAGCATGATGCAACCGAGCGAAAATATATCGCTCTGACTATTTGGTTTCGTGAAGTCAAAATCGCTTTCTGGTTCCGGCGAACCGGTCAATTCGGGCGCTAACCACCGGATAGCGGCATTCGAATGCGTGTTATAGTACGATTTGTCACCCTCTGAGAGAGCCACCGAGAGACCGAAATCTGTCAAAAATGCATTGCCATCGCGGTCGATCACAACATTTGTCTTCGATTATAGAGTTAATAATGACTCTAAAGCATCGAAGACTACATACACTGGTCAGGTCCCCGTGAATTACTTTCTGTTCATGAACTAGGGAGGTTGTCAGAGAGAAAATGTGTATGAAGAACAGCGATCCCATACGATATCTCAAGCCATCCACCACCTGTTTCAACTAGATAAGAACATCCATTGAGTAAGAATTTGTATTCAGCATGATAAATCTCACCAGCTTTAGTTTCTGTCCCATGGTGAGGCTTGTGCGCTCCAGGTAGCCACTAAGTGCCCCATTATGCATCCATGTAGAAACAAGAGCAGGCAATGTTCCAAAACCAGAGACTGTACCGTGAAGAGTGACAATGTGGGCATGTTTCAATCTAATCCACACGGCTACTTCGCGGCGAAGTCTCTGCAAGCGAGCATTCAATCCACTTCATATTACGGAACAAATATTAGTATACCTTCTTCGCTTTTTGGACGGCTGCTTCATTGCGTATGTCTGCGATCCTGATAGTTTTGACAGCAACCTGTCCAATAGATAATATTAGTCAGCGAAATATACAGGGCAACATCATATGTACTTCAGTAGGGGTTGCTGGATCGACGATCATTGAACACTGCCAGATATCGCCCAGGCCACCAGAAGACGCAGGAAACCCTGATGACTTCTTTATGGATGCAGACGGGATGGAAAATGGGTCGACATCGAAGGCCACTCTATGTCTTGTGCGTTAATATCCGCAGTTTATTAGGAAAGTTGCACTTACGGCTGCGTTCCATGTGTGTCAGTGGTAACCGGCTGCACGGCACCACTGTTATCTTATGAGGAAGTGTCTTATAACCCAGAGCTGTGCAAAATACTTACGGTGCAAGACTCACGACGTTGGATGGTACAGTCTGTGTTGGCAGTGCAGATACTTTATTTGATGCATTTCTGTAGCCTGCATGTTCAGTGCTATCCATCATGATAAGATCATCGAACATACGGCTGCAGGCCCGTAGTGATATTGGATATTGACGCTAGTGCGACTGGCATTGTCGATGGGCGGCTATCATGGCATGAGACCATTTCTTCGTGATCCTCAGTTGAAAGCTCACGTTACAGAAGGTGCAAAGGCGGCGGTCTTGTCCACAGAGGTGTCATTGCAGGTTTTGATCTGTCAATAAGATGGCAAGGTCGGAGAATAATGACTGAGATGGTCAATGCCTCACAGTAAGTTGAGTCTGCTCCGGGGACTTTTGAGATAATGACACACAGCAACCCGTGGTAATGAGCCTAGTATAATACGGTAAGATCTGGGTTGCGCTGAATTGGTGGATCAGCAAGCTAAGTGAGCAGGTTGAATGAGAACAGCTGATCGCACCTACTAAATAGCCAGCTAAAATTGCAGAACAGTGTGTGGAAGAACTTGGCGCCTAAGCCGCATGCAGTGATCGAAGAACATCGAAAACAATGCCCAAACTGCGTTGTTGACGACCCTGGCGTCCTGTCACATCGGTATAATGGATGACCTCAAGTTTCGCCATAATCTAGTCACTGGTGTGGTTGGCTCTGGCCTGCAGTATCTTTTGATTCTATGAGGCCTGTGGTGAATTTCATCGACTTGAAGCAAACCACAATTGAATATTTTGCCCCAGGTGAGGTTCAAGCAAGGTTGGCATCGGAAATCGGATTTTCCACCCTTATGATGTTGTCCTGGGTGCAGGTTTGGATCAAACGACAGCTACGACACCACAGAGTGAGGCAAAAATGCCTTCGAAAGGAGTAAAAATACAAGTCTGACTGGAACTCAAGAGGCATTGTTCGCGATCGCATCATTTACTTGTGGCAACATGTAGGTTGTGGTTGAACATGCATGCACAAACACGTCATTATTTGCTGAAAATACATAAACTACTAGTCACTGGTAGCTAGTATGGTGAGTAGTGATATGATCCGTGGATTCTAGGAGGCAGTGAATGTAAGCGAGAAGCAAGGGCCTGACCATGATGCATGATTGGCAGTGAACGTTTGAACTATTGTTGTAAGCAACCACATTTTGACCTTGAAGCTACCACTGCCTGTGATCAGGGCAGACTTAGATATTAATAATTAATAAAGATATCGCTGCACCACGACTTACGGGGCCTCCTCACAAGTGATACGTACGCCAACTATATAGGCGAATGGAACGAGTTGATCATGATCAACGTTTCGCCGACAGTGTGATTAAAATTGAACCGTGTGGATGCTTGTGGATGTCCTGTGTAAGGAAGGTATCTGGGTTTCAATTTTCTTTGGATCTATGCAACACGATGAGAAGAGTTGTCAGAAGCGTGTCCAACGATGACGACGACGATTACAACGGCTCAGGTCTGTTATTCACGACCGTCTTTTTCCCGCTTCCTCGCTCCCACACTGCATAATACCGTCCTGCGCACTGACTACCACAAGCAGATATGCAAATGTCGGATTCAGGCTCTGATGCAGAAATGGAGATCGATGAAGTGAATCAGAAACTCCAAGACGAGAACGATGATAACGAAGTGGAGGAGAAATTAGAGCCTGAGGATGAGGAAGAAGAACCTGAACAAGAGGTGTGTTGATATAATCTGCTTCTGGTTATTAGCATACTGATTCTATGTGTTCAGGACGCTCCAGAGTCTGAGGAAGTTTCGCCTCCTCCGTCTCCGCCCAAACAACCTCGTCTTAAGATCAAACTTAAGTTACCGAGCGTACCCAGTACTGAAGATACTGGATCGCGCGGGCGTTCTGGTGGTGTGTCCTCCGTAGTTCCTCCTAGCGCGCGTGACTGACTGTTGTGATTACGACGCGCAGACATCGACATAGAGTCAGAAGATGAAGATGACGAAGGGGAGGCAGTGGGTTCCACACGCCCGATGACTTCCCGCCAGGCGGTTCTCGCGAGTGTTGTAGGCTCCTCACATGTATCTCTATGTGTGTTCTCTTGTTCTCTGCTTCTTTATTCTCGCTTCAAGTTCCCAGACCACATCATTCTCCGACGAATTGCTGTGCTCATATCCCCTTATGTTGCCATTTTTATGCACTGTTTTTCTAGCCGCTGAACGCTCACCTTCATTGACAGCTACTGGCGAATCTTCTCGAAAGAAGAAACAACTTACAGAGAGCGAGCTCGCACTTCGACGCGAAGAGACAGCACGAAAACGCCGCAATCTCACCGAGAAAAAGCTCGAAGACGAGAAGGTTCGTTAGTTATGTTTATACTATGTGTAGGAAGGAGTTAATTATTTTTCGCAACTTCACGCACCATCAAATCGATACCTGGTATTCTATCTGTCACTCCTATTATGTGCAACTTCATCCCTGCAGGCAGAGACTATCAACCGCCTCCTCAAAAAGCAGTCCAAGTCCAAGGCCAAACGCAGTGCGCTCTCCACCGCAGAAGCCAGTGCATCCGAAGGTGAACGTGAGGTCGAGCAAGAGGAGAAGGAGGTCGTCGTACCGACTACCTGGCGGTGGGTGTCCAGCACACGACCTCTGGCGGATTCGTCTACTATGCCTCAGGAGGATGTTGCTCAGGGAAAGATGCGCCTCACATTAGGCGTACCCATTTCTGCCCTCTCCAGCACAATTCCAGCGCCGCAGTCACCACCTCTACCAAAAGAGAAACCACTGTGTGACTTCCTTGGATGCACCGAAAAGCGAAAATACCGCGTAGTACGTGACTCGACCCTCGGGGCATGTTGTGCCCTCCATCTAAGGGCTGTGGGGGTGGACATCGAGGCACTGGTGAGAAAACCAGATTGGTATTTCCCGGAACTTTGAAATTACCCGAACCCTGTGGGGAGTAGAACATAAGCCTCTGTAAACTTTTATGTGGTTATTGGGTTCCGGCTCCCGGCTCCGATAATTCGTATGACATCGCCTGTATGCTTCAGTATCTTTCTCGGTTGAATACACTGGCTATCTGCTATACTAACTCCCAGCTGTTCGCTGACTTGGTCTAATCAGAATTTGATGGATACCCCCGGTTAACTCAGTTTTCTCTGCCGGTTACGTGGGGCTTAACTTTTGTTAACGCAGTCATTTATGAGGTATTCTCAGCACTGTAATGCAGAAATCATTCAGCACCATCGAAGTCGGAGCTGCCTTCATCTGATGTGCAGGACGACGGACAACCCAAAACTAACTAGCCTGTCATGCGCCGTTCAACTGCGACTCATTACCCAATACTCCTCAGCACCATCGAATTTCAGAGAAGGGGACGCTCTTTATTTTACAACAAAACTTCAACCTCGTTATGAATTTACGAATATCTCGCCGGACGACGTCATCTACACTGGGAAGAGATGCCTTATGACTGCGTCGTTACGCCATGGAGCTTGGCGCCCCAGTTGCCTGCTTAGGCAGAGGTTGGGACAGAAGAATTGGACCTTGTACTCGAGCATTGCCCTTTTTCCCGCCGCGAAAAGAGTATTGACTACTATGCCACAGGAGGATGTTACTCAGGACAAGATGCACATTATGCGTGCTCATCTCTGTCCTTTCCAGCACATTTCTAGCTCCACAACCACCACCTCTGCCAAAAGAGAAACCACAGTGTGATGTCCCTGGATACGCTGAAACACGAAAATACCGCCTAGAACGTGACTGGACCCGCGGGGCATGTGGTCTTATGCATCTAAAGGTTTTGGAGGGGTACAAGGTCATGTGATCAGGAATGTTAGGAGGTCCCCTCGTGACTGACTGATGCGAAAAGAGTACCCGAGTCACGCGGATACATTCCCCTTCATTACTGAGTCACTGCCGTCGTCGATCCATATGGTTCCAGTCCCTGTTATTACAACAAACTCATCATCTCTGTCAACTTTCAGTTCCTTTCTCTCGTTACTGTCACCCATTCTGTCAAACTGTACTCAATTCATATCGCCACTCATTCGATTTCGTACCCTCTTTCCTTTCCGTTCTACTCTACCTGCCAAGCGCGACGCCACCTTATTCTGCCCCCGTCTTCACATAATCGTTCAGCTCATCCGTCATCGAGGACCCTTACCGTTTGCAGTGTAAGTAGCATACTCTCTATTCAGAGGAATCCGATACGTTGAATTCTTCACTCAAAGCACGTCAGAAAGCTTCTACGAAAGTCTTGCCCCGCTCGTATCCTTACTACGCCGATCTGTTCCTTGTCGCTATCACCCTTTACCCATCCCGTATCTCTCTGGTTGTATTCACTTTCCCCTTCGAACTCACTATCAGCCTTACAAAGAATTACCAACTGACTTCTGCCAACTTGTGCCACGGGCCTCCGACCTACTGTCTGAAATAGCCACTTGCTAGTAATTGCCGTTGGCAGAAATGGCAGCAACAACACCACGACTGGCCCTGGCCTAGCTAAGAACGAAATTTCAACACGGCCGTCTTAGTGATATGCAGCGAACTTCATAATGCCTGCTGATTAAAACGGTTCACGTTGCTATAGAGCTCGAAATCCTACATGACTGATGAAAACTTTGAAAACTGCATGTGGTGAGACCGCCGTATTCATTCCAGAGACAGTTAATTTCTTGCTGCGACAGTTACTTACGCATGTTACCGAGCAGCAGGCTCTTTCAGGATAGACCGGCCAAGCTATGTCACTCGTTATTTGTCAGTGGTTGGTTGGTTGGTTGGTTATATATGTAGTACACCAGGTTAGTCCCGGGCCTGACAACCACCCATTCATCTTTGAAATTTCGAGGCCTGCGGCCCTACTCATGACGTCAATGAATCATTTTCCTGGGCAACCGGGCGGGAGCTGAACAAAAACAAATAGACGATCCAATAGATGTTAATCCGAAAAGCTACAAAGCTCACATTGTAGATGAGTTAAATAATCCAGGGTAGTTTGGACATAACCACCCTCGAGGCAGACATCCGAATACGCACATCGTAGGGTTTCAGCAGTGCCAGAGCAGCTAGGGCGGTCAGATTCTCCTCATGTATTACTTCTGGGTAAGAAAACCAACGAGGATCATTTAACCGCAAGAGAACGAGAAAAAGATGGACTCCACAGAGAATGGAGCAGCTGCGCGACTCGGACAAGAGAGAAAGTGACGAAACAGGCTGTATACCGAACTCTCAAAATCCGCACGAGAATATGATATGGCCACGGTTGATGTGGCTGCAAGTGCCTTACAGTATAAATATAACGGATACAGCACGTGCGCAAGAGCTGCATCGAAACAAGACTTGCTGTGAAAGGTGAGAGCGGACTGTCAACGTAACCAAAGGAACCTGCACGAGTTTGTTCACATCTTGCCAAGCTGTAAGGAAAGTCTGGAGAAATTACAATGAAAACACGGGAAGGAATCGGGGCGGTGAGGTATAACAACCGGAGATTGAGAAAAAGGAAATAAGTTCCCGCACTTGAGCACTGTGTTGAATGTTGAACGCTTTTGCGATCACCGCCGATCATCCACGTGCCTACAGGTGCTGCGTCCAATCTTGTTTGATACTGTTCCATCATGTTGTTTGCCACAATGGCCCATGTCAATCAAGGTAAGTCGGTAGCTGTATATACTTTGCCGCTTGACAGATGGATTAGTTCAACTTGATGGGCTGTGTACAAATGCCGTATAACCTCCACAAAATCAAAGTCAATCTCAATTGATTGGTCGAACAGTGCTCCACCAGGGAACTTCCATCAGAGACTTTGACTGATGCCTACCACTTTCAGGTACCGGATGATAGGGAAACACAGCAATGCCTGCAATTGCATTGATGCCATGCATGCAAACAAGCTCACCGCTATGGTGATCTACATGCACACAGCTTTCCAGAGTGGTATCTTCTATTAGTTTTTGGGGGTTTATACATGCCGTTCTCACATCTTACTCCGTATCATGTCGTCCTCAGGCCCCACTCTTGCTCAGATTGAAGGCGAGTCTGGCTGCTTAATCTCCTGCGTTGCTAGAGTTCATCCTTTCTTTAGTTGCAGGCATTATCCTCACTATCGTGGCTGTCATTGCCACATCATTCCGCTTGTTTATTCGTGCGCAGCACAAACGCCTGTGGATCGACGATGCATGGGCAGCCCTCGGCATGATATTCAACTTTATCCTATTAATCGTCGATTGCTTGTATCTACAAGACTACGGTGAGCGTCATCACACTGTATGTCGCATACATCTTACAGAAAAATATGCAGAAAAATACCCTCAAGGCACAAGAATAGCATTATACTACATGTGTGTTCTCTTTTCTTCTTTTACTCGAGAGACGTTACAAGTACCACATCAGGGTTGCCCAATTCTTTTATGCAGTTGTGTGGTAAGATACTGACGTTCTAGCAGCGACAAGACAAAGCAACGGAACTGACTTGCACACACATAGGTCGTCGAGGTTATCCATACTGTTTACCATAGTGCGACTCACAGTCCCGAGAACCTTTTTCAGGAGGGTTCTCGTGTCTACTGCCATTATCTTCGGCTTTATATGGGCTCTACTTTTTTCACAACTGTGGTGGATTTGCGAAAAATTCCCCAGCTGGAAAACACAACCACACCCGCAGTGCGATCTCGGCAGAGGTGTTGCAATAACACAGATGATTAGTGAGACTTCGTTATTCAGAAAATGCGTGGTCTTCTGACAAATTTCAGCCGACGTTCTAGCGGACTCTGTTCTTATTTCAGCTCCTTTCTCCATTATTTACAACACCAGATTATCAAGGCCACGAAAAGTCCGGGTACTAACTGCCTTCTCTGCATCATCGATCACCACTGTTGTCAGTCTCGTCCATGCATATTACATCTTCTCTGGTGGAGGGTTGAAGGAGGTCATGGCCGCTATGGTTGAGGTGCAGTGTTAGTGTTTAGACCTCGAGCGCTACTGATCGTGCTTCAGGCTTCCATATCTCTAATAGTCGCGAACTTGGGCGTTGTCGTCGCGTTCATCTTCAATTTAAAGGCTGAAGAAGAGACACCATCCACTTCGACACCTGTCATAACTTTTGGATCACAGCCTAGGAAGCGCATTCGCGACCCTCTTGCTACGACTTTTGTAGGTGCTGAAAGTACCCCGATCGTACTGGAAGATCTCTCGGGGTCTCTTCCTCGTTCCTTGAAGGCAAGCGACGACGACGAAAATAGTATGAATAACAGGGAGGGAAAGCAGGCGAATGAATGGTGATGGTTTAGAGCATACCGACGTTAATTTGTCCCAGACTCCAGCGTTAATGGAGGCGGGTCTTTCTCGAGTGGATCCGTCTAATATATTCTACCTAGGTCGATAGATTTACGCCTTGGCTGTGCGAATGAGTAACATCTGATTTGCTGTGTAACTTGCCCTGCAACTTGCGTTTTATCACGATCGTTCTTGCCGATTGTGTCCAAACTCAGGATGTGTGTTTATGTCAAGGATTAAACTACGTTGACTCTAGGAGGATCTAAGTGATTAGAATTTTGAAAAAGAATTACTAAGTGACTTCTACCAGCTTGTGCCATGGAGCCTACCTACTGCCTGAAATAGCCACTTGCCATTAATCTTTTGGTAGAATAGCAGCTAACAACACCACGACCCATGCACCGATCTTCATAATGCCTGCCGATTCACATTACTACAGAACTCAAAATTCTGCATGACTGATGAAGACATTGAAAACTGCATGCGGCACCACTTGTGCGTTCATCGTTGTCCAGAAAGTGCTAGTTGTTAATCATTTACGCACGTTACCAAGCAGCGGCCAGGCTCCTTCAGGATAGACCGGCCAAGCTATGCCACTCGATGGTTATATATGTACACCAGGCTGGTCCCGGGCCTGACAACCCATTCATCTTCGAAATTTCAGGCCTGCGGCAGTGCTTATGGCGTCAATTAATTGTTTTCTTGGGCAATCGGGCGGGAGTTGAACAAATAGAGAGGATGGGAAACCTGCTCACGAATTCGAACATGCCAATGACTCGATAAGTAGCTACTCGATGCGACATGCAATGAAGGACTCTGTTGGTACTACGACAGCTCGAAGAGGGGGAAATAACTATGGTGCGTTAATAGTTATTAAACGAGTACAATGGGAGGGGTGGGCGGGTTCTGATAAATTCAAAGGAGCGTGTGAGGAGGTGAGGGATACGACGAACTCGACAGTATAGGTGAGTGAAAAACGAACGAGGGGAAGAACCGGCGCAGTCGCTCAGGACATTCTGGCGGGCTACATGCGGCACCCCAATATTATGTAATGACAAAGGGAGAGAATGGAAGTTCCGAAGGACTCGGGGCGGTGAACCGGAGATCGAGAAAAAGGAAATAAGTTTCCGCGCTTAACGATCATCCACTTGCCTACTACAGTTTACGGATTCCCCTCGTTTGATGCTGTAACCTGTTCCATCATGTTGTTTGCCGCAATGGCTAGCGCTCATGTTAAGCGCAAGTCCAGTAGCTGTATATACTTTGTCGCTTCGCAGATGCATCAGATCAACTTAAAGGGCTATCCGAAAATGCCGTACAACCTCCACAATTGGTCGAACAAAGTACTCCACCAGGGAACTTCTATGAGCCAGGAGCTCCCAGGCTGACAAGACTTTGGCTGACCTGCTACTACTTTCAGATAGCAGATGATGTGGGAGCACAGCAATGCCTTGCGGCCGAAATGACGCGATGCACGCAAACAAGCTCACCGCTGCGGTGATTTACACGCACACAGCTTACAAGTGTTTGGGGTTATATATGACGTTTTCCTATCTTACTCCCTCAGGAAACGTATCATGTCGTCCTCAGGCCCCAGTCTTGCTCAGATTGAAGGCGAGTCTGGCTGCTTGACCTCCTGCGTTGCTGGAGTTCATACTTTCTTTAGTTGCAGGCATTGTCCTCACTATCGTGGCTGCCATTGCCACATCATTCCGCTTACTTATTCGTGCGCGGCACAAACGTCTGTGGATCGACGATGCATGGGCAGCCCTCGGCGTGATATTCAACCTCATACTATTGATAGCCGACTGCTTGTATTTACAAGACTATGGTGAGCGTCATCACACTGTGTATGTCGCATACATCTCACAGAAGAAATTCAGAAAAATACCCTCAAGGCACAAGAGTAGCATTATACTACATGTGTGTTCTCTTTTCTTCTATTACTCGAGACGTTATAAATACCATATCAGGGTTGCCCAATTCTTTTACGCAGTTGTGTGGTAAGATACTCTAGCAACAACAAGGCAAAGTGACGGACCTGACATGCACACACATAGGTCGTCGAGGTTATCCATACTGTTCACCATTGTGCGACTCACAGTCCCGAGAACCTTTTTCAGGAGGGTTCTCATATCCACCGCCATCACCTTCGGTATTGTATGGGTTCTACTTTTTTCACAACTGTGGTGGATTTGTGAAAAATTCCCCAGCTGGAAAACACAACCACACCCGCAGTGCGATCTCGGCAGAGGTATTGCAATAACACAGATGATTAGTGAGATTTCGTTGTTCAGAAAATACATGGTTTTCTGACGAATTTCAGCCGACGTTCTAGGGGACTTTGTTCTCATCTTGCCTCCTTTTTGCCTCCTTTACAAAGTCAGATTATCAAGGCCACAAAAAGTCCGGGTACTATCTGTCTTCTCCGCATCATCGATCACTACCGTTGTCAGTCTCGTCCATGCATATTATGTCTTCTCTGATGGAGGACTGAAGGTCATTATGGCTGCTATAGTTGAGGTACGGTGTCAGTGTTTAGACCTCGAGCGCTCCTTATCGTGCTTCAGGCTCCCGTATCTCTAATTGTCGCGAACTTGAGCGTCGTCGTCGCGTTTATCTTCCGTTTAAAGGCTGAAGAAGAGATGCCATCCACTTCGACACCTATCATAACATTTGGATCACAGCCTAGGAAGCGCATTCGCGACCCTCTTGCTACGACTTTTGTAGGTGCTGAAAATACCGCGATCGTGCTGAAAGATTTCTCAGAGTCTCTTCCTCGTTCCTTGAAGGCAAGCGACGATGACGAAAATAGTATGAACAATAGGGAGGGAAAGCAGACAAATGAATGGTTAGAGCACAGCAACATTAATTTGTCCCCGACTCTCGCATTAGCGGTTTCTGTCTAGTGGTCTTTGTCGAGTGGATCCGTCACCCTCCCTCCCATATAACACACATAACGGCTTCTTACACACGTTTTCACATATCTTCGGTCCCCATGAAGTCTATCTACAGCGGTCTGGTTTTTGGTTCTTAGCTAGTACGATATTCGTCGGATCCTCCTCTCTGAGCTCACCTCCAAAATCCTTTTGCTGGCTAATCCTCACGGCCTGCGCTTCAGTCAGGCCAAGTGAGACCAATTAGTGAGTTTAAATTTTCTTTGTACAAGTCTAATTGGTTGATACTTTCGGGCTTACCCACTATTCCTTACCTCTGTGGCACGCGCTCCAGGCGCTCCCGACATGACGCATATGCCAAACAATCTTTGATTCTTACCTAATGCGAGCGGACATTTAGGAGGTCTTCGCCTCTTCTCACTTGTCCGTCGTTGTGCTAGGTGTGTAGAGCTATTTTCATTCTGATGTGTTTTTCTTACTTGTTAGTCGTCATGCTAGCAACGAGTTTTTTTCGTGACCCACCCATTTTTCTTTTCCTGCCCGCTTCTTACACATGTTTTCACGTACTATATATCCGTCATGCATGAAATAGGGACTAGGATAGCAGTAAAACATGCATGAGATCTGTACTGTAGTAATAGTAATATCATGCATGACTACCCGAGCATCAGGTGTACCAGGGTCTAGATTTGACTAGAATTCCTTTTTTTAATAACCACTTGCCAGTGATTGCCGTTGGCAGAATGGAAGCCAACAGCACCACGGGCCTCAACTAGTCACATTGTTTCCGAGTTCAAAATTCTGCCCAACATTGAAAACTGCATTTGGTGAGACCACCGTCTGAATTTTCATTCGAGCAGACGGGTATCGGTGCTACTTTGGCGTTCATCCCTTCTCATCCTTGTCTGGAAAGTACTAGTTGATGTCTTGCTGTGACAACTGTTTACGCGTTACCAATTAGCGGCCAGGCTTCCTTAGGATCTGGCTATGCCACTCGACTTTTGTCCATGGTTATATATGTAAGCCAGGTTGGTCCCGAGCCTAACTTAACAACCACCCATTCATCTTTGAAATTTTGAGGCCTGCGGCAGTGCTCATGACGTTAATGAATGTCAACTCTCTGCTCACGTTCCGTAAACTGTCTGGCAATGTAAGCAGGGGTAACTGCACAGGAACCGTAGAGTGTGTAATAACAGTAAGCCAAATGGCGTATAGATGAGCGGACATCTTCAAGGCTCAGTTTTTCGAAGTGGCGAGTAAGCTCATCCAAAGAAACGGACATCAAGGAGTAGAGAGGGCAGCGGCCAACGTGTGATGGTACCATCATCAATAATAGAAACCAAAAGTGAAAGGGGGATACGTGGAACATGAAACACCACAATATGTGTTCCACTTCGCAGCGAGCAACATACCACGTTCTCTTGAGCAACTGGGCAGGAGTTGAACAAATAGACGATTGAACAGATGCTGGTCTGAAGAGTCAAAAAGCTCAGTGTTGATAGGTGAAACGATCCAGACACAGCCGCCCTTGAGGCAGACCGCCGGACGCACATGCTGCAAAGTTTCGGCATTAGGATGGAATGCCAGAGCAGCTAGGGCGGTCAGATTCTCCGCACGCGTTACTTCCGGATAAGAAAACCAACGCGCCTCATTTAACCGCGAGAGAAGGATCGACTCCACAGAGAATGGAGCAACTCGCGGCAAGAGAGAAAGTCATGGAACACAATACGATGTCTGTACAGCGAACTCTCAACATCTGCACGAGAATAAGACGTTGTCACAGCATCAATATGGGTGCAAATGCCATTAAATAGAATGGACACAGCACATGCGCAAGAGTCGCATCGAAAACAAGACTTGCTGTGAAAGGGTGAGAGCGGACTGTAACCAAAACCTACACTACTCGAAAATACGTCTGTAATCTAGATGGTACTCTGGATATAAGGATTATAAAACAAGAGATATAGGAGTACTGCATGTAAGTCATTATGTGGGGATATTCCTTGAATTCGAGGACCAGGGTAGCGTGTCACTGTGTATGCTCTTGTTCACAAACACCTTGCCAGGATGTAATGAAAATCATGAGAAATAGAGAACAATGAAAGAGAGCACCAATTGAACTCACCGAACCAACGACAGGAAAAAGCGGGAATAACACAAGACAACGAAAGGGAGAAGGCCTCGGAAGGGTGTGTGATGGCATAGAAAAAGGAAATAAGTTTCCGCGATTGGCGCATCACACGTGTGGGCCTTGGTTCGGCGCCTACTGTCTACCGTACTGCCATCGTACTGCCTTTGGATGTCTCCGACATTGTTTGCCAGGCCAATCAAGGTAAATGGTAGTAGCTGTATATACATTTCCGCCGGACAGATGATTAGATCCACTTGAAGGGCGGTCTGTCCGAAAATGTCGTATAACGCCACAAAATCAAATCGTCAATCTTGATCGGGCGAACAAAGTTCTCGACCAGGGAACTTCCATTAGCTAAGAGCTAATGGACTCTTTCAACAGGTGAGATCATGGGCTGCCAGCCTGGCAAGACTTTGGCTGACCTACTACTTTCAGGTGGTGGATGATCCGGAAACACACAGCAATGCCTTGTGGTCGACATGTTGTGATGCAACGCCCACAGCTTGCCAGTATGGCACCTTTCGTTATTTTGTGGCATATATATCCTGTTTTCCCGGCTTACTTTCTCAGAAATGCATGATGTCGCCCTCTGGCCCCACCCTTTCTCAGACCGAAGGCAGGTCTGATTACTTGACTTCCTGCATCGCTGTGGTTGACGTTCTTCTTAGTTGTAGACATTATCATCACAATCTTGGCAATTATCGTTACATCCTTCCGCTTGTACGTTCGCGTGCGGCAAAAACGTCTGTGGATCGATGATGCATGGGCTGCTCTTGGCATGACATTCAACTTCATCCTGTTAGTTGCCCTTTGCTTGTATCTGCAGGACTTCGGTGAGTGTTTCCTGTGTCTGTTGTGTGCATCTTACTGAAGAATGCAGAAAAATACCCTCAAAACATGAGGGTAGCATTATACTATATGTGTGTTCCCTTGTCATCTTATAACTTCTTATAATCAAGACTGTTACTTCAGATTTGCCCAAAGCTTTTACGTGGTTCTATGGTAATGGACTGTGGCCCTAAATGCACGGAAAAGCGACGCAACTGATATGCGCACATAGGTCATCGAGGTTATCCATACTATTTACCATTGTACGACTTACAGCCCCGGGAACCTTTATTAGGAGGGTTCTCGTATCCACTGCCATTATCTTCGGCTTTGTATGGGTTCTACTTTTTTCACAGCTGTGGTGGATTTGTGAAAAATTCCCCAGCTGGAAAACACAATCACGCCCGCAGTGCAATCTCGGCAAGAGTGTTGCAATAACGCAGATGATTAGTAAGGTCTCATTGTTCCGAAAATACATGGTCTTCTGACAAATTTCAGCCGACGTTCTAGGGGACTCTGTTCTTATTTTCACTCCTTTCTGCCTCATTTACAACATCAAATTGTCAAGGCCACAAAAAATTCGGGTACTGTCTGTCTTCTCCGCATCATCGATCACCACAGTTGTTAGTCTCACCCACGCATATTACATTTTCTCTGATGGAGGGTTGAAGGTGATTATGGCTGCTATAGTCGAGGTGCGGTGTTAGTGTTTGAACCTCGAGCGCTGCTGATTGCGCTTTAGGCTTCTATGTCTCTAATTGTCGCGAACTTGAGCGTCGTCGTCGCGTTCATCTTCCATCTAAAGGCAGAAGAAGATTCACTATCCACCCTGACACCCATCACAACTTTTGGATCACCGCCTAGAAAACGCATTCGCGACCCTCTTGCTACGACTCTTACAGGTGTTGAAAGTGCCCCGATCGTACTGGAGGATCTATCTGAGTCTCGCCCCCATTGCCTGAAGACAGGTAACGCGGAAAAAATTACTTTCAGCGACAGGGAAGGAACGCAGACGCAAGAGTCGTGTTAGAGGACAAGGGATGTAATCTATCGTTGATTTGCTTTACACGTGGACCTACGTCGATGGTCCAAAGTATTCGTGGCTAAGTAGTAATATACACTGACCTACACATCATAATAATAATCACTCTCTTGGTGCAATGTGGTGTGGGTTGATTGACCTGACTTTAACGTGAAACTGGGTTACAATCCTGGGATGAATTGCACTGCTGTCGGTGATCTCTCGTGGCCGTGAGAGTGGGTTTCGGGCGTAGCCGTCGTGGCGCATCATCGCCGACTGCAGTGCATTCTCCTTCTGTAATGAACTTGTCATGGGCATGGGAGAATCAAGGAAGGAGCTTGCTACAGTGAGTAAAATCCAATCGTCTTCAGTTCTGAGACAGTCGAATGTTCGAGAGCGCAGTGATGTGGTACTTGCGGAGGTTTGTGTATTTTGTCTTGTAACGTGCAATAGTAACAAGCTGAACTGAGGACTCGATATTCTTGATCAAGGCATCATTGGTCGCTCAAGTTGTCATTTATAACTTGCTCACACAGTCACTCGTTGAGGCTTACTCGCTGTACTAGCTATGGATCAACGGTGCTATATCTTCGTTTATATGATTTGGAGGGTTTAAATGTTGCAAGCCACGAGTGACACCGTAGGCTAGAAGATACTGATGAATGACTTTATCACTTCAGAACAATCCGGTAGTCCGGTCGCATCACTGATGGTGACCTTGACGGCGAAGAACAACAACATTACAAATAGTTTGCCAAAATCCCGATTTTCACAGCGTTCTAACGCTCAATCCGTGAAACTGTGCATTGTAGGTACTGTTTCATACGATGTTCCTATACCCCTGCTGCGCTTAATGCAACCACTAGGAACATACCCATTCTCAAGTGGTAGTCAGTGGCCACTAACATATTTTTAGTGGTCTCGTGGAGAGTGAGTCAATTGGTTTATCACACCGTGGTTTCATCTCTACGGCATGTGATTAAAGTCAGCAAGGTAGTGTCAGAGGAACCACATAGTATTTTCCGACGGTGAGACTCGGACAAGGGTTGGCTCGTGCCATTACTGATGCTGCCATTTGACTAACGATGGTTCTATAGTATGACCAAGCCTGAGCAGAGCATCATATCAAAAGTACAACACTTGATTCGGGGCGGAGGCAACACTGGTCGCTCATGACGTGTATATATCCCATGTTACAAGACGAGTGTGCTGACTTCACAGTATTCCAAGTGCGATACTATCTTCCGTTCATGTATGATTGAGAGCAGGTTTCCTTCTTAGCTGGTGAGGTTATTTGTCTTTTACCCATATACATATGACATTCCTATATCGTGGGTGAATTTTGAATTTCCTATTATAATCGTTCTGACAAGCATGGTAGAGAAGCTAACCTTTTTTCGTCCCACATGAAGGAACTTATTTGCTTATCTTGTGATGCGATCTAGGACAGGCTCTACCGACGGAATCGCTGAGGAACCGTAGTTCCGAAGGCTTTCCGTCTAGGATTAGGTACCTTCAACTGGAGAATAAGTTTAACTGGCATCAGCATTAGTGCATTGTGTGTACGTCCTTCCTGAGAGGCTCACGATTAAAAACGGTCTGTGATAGGCTAGTTCAATTGCTGCATAACTAGAGCATGGGTCGTGTGCATACTGTGGAAATTCATTCTTATATTAACCCTGGATGTAGGAAAGCAGCACCTGGATGATGCGACGAGACTTACTCACAAGAAGCAGGAATACTATGACCCGAGCATCATTTCAGGCTCAAGGAACGAGAGATGCGATTATGTCAAGCCTGGGGTAGTTGTGTGATCTTCAGGACGAGCGCTTTTTGCGCGGGGCCTGTCTCCTGTAGGCAAACCCAATAGAAAGTCGTTCCTGCTGGAGTAGGTGGATCAAGATGATAAACATTGCACCCTAACCCGATCCTAACTCCGCAAAAAGCGCGACCAACCAACCAACCAGCTTGAAAGATCCAGGAGGTCCAGGGGCCATACCACGACGGGCTGATAAGAAAATTATCACCAAATCGGAACCCTTGTCACCTTCAGAATGCCGGTGCTACACAAGGTGCTATGTACATGTACCTTCATTGCTTATCAGACTACAAATCATTGGATTCACTCACTCTCGACCTGGACAGATTCATATCGTCGGGCTAGATCTCTATCATGATGTCACCACGCCTTCATTTCTACGGGTTTTGCCGACGTGCCTGTAGCCACATCAGAAAGAAAAGATGAGGCAGAAAACAGAAATAAAGGCTATGCATTATCAAACGCGCTTAAACTTTAGATCCGGGGATGAGTAACGTACTACGAGCTGATCATCTTGTGGGGAATATCTGCAGGTTTGATTTGACGTTGATGTATTATTACGTGCTCGTATGTACGCATTCAGGGTACATTGCTCGGCCGTTTCCGTCAGAGCTCATACATCACAGGGAAGCCGTGGGTTGTAATTAACCCCCTGGGGAGTGGAACTCGGTGTCCTTGAGATATTGTGCATCCGGCGACAGTTCTACTCTCAGATTTCTGTTCATGGGTTTGTACATTTCGTTTGCATAAATATTTTGTGTGGCTAAATGAAATACCATTAGACTCACGCGATCTTGATCCGTCCTCGAAGGTCCACTATACATGGAAATGAGGCCCTTCGATACGCTCTTCTGTGGGGTACACTCGGACGGTTAACGGATCTCCACATCAATCCGTTTTTTTATTGGGTCGTAGACCCCTATGACATCAATTCATTAATCACATGTAAGTGTCATCAACTGCAGGGTTATCGAGCCCATAGATAAACGATATTACATATCTGGTAAAGTACAATAATATAAGCATAAGCATCCGACGACTTGGAAAGTTACAGACTATTCCCCTCTGATCCATACATCACGCTCACACCTCGCGTCCACTCCACCTACGGCAGAAATGCCTTCTTCGATCACATCGGATGTAACGCCTAGAATAAGGGAAACAACAGGCATCAACAGAAGATAATAGCAGGAAAAATAGATTGAGTTCAAGGCTTTATAAGATGGAATGGGAAGGTAAGGGCCTCCAAGAGCTTGCCATCATTTCCGGTATCGGGATGAGGTTATCTCGAGAGAAACGGCCAAAATAAAGCGCGCGGTTGACGAGCGCCAGTGATAAACAGGGTTATTCGAGGAAAGAATGTCATGCTATACTGCACAGGACACACGAAAGAACAAATCTATGAAAAGATGTGTGAAGTGATAAGAAGGGAAAGATGCTGTATGATGAGAACAGCACACATAAAGATGCGACGTGCGCATTGCAAACGAGTGTGAGAATATACAGCATAGCAATGAGTATGAGAATGTTCCAGTAAACCATGAGACCTTGACAGAAATAAAAATGCGAAAACCAAACAGCACACAGACAGACAGAACGCAAGAGAGCAATAAGAAAAGAGCCAATAGGATGGATCGACAAAGCAAATCGAAAGAAGAATTATCAAAGATCCAAGAAAGACACATACTCATGATCCTCCAATACAACTGGAAGAGAGCCAGTGCTCCGCGTATTGTCAGAAGACGAACCAGACGACCGATAAGATAAATAACGTGCATTCCGTCGTGATGACGGGGTATCAACAAGATGTGAGCGCCTCCGCATGGTAGAGTAAGGAATTGTGGACAAGGACGGGGAAGAAGAAGAACGGGGGGAAGGGCGGAGACGCTCAAGTGGGAGTCACTCTTCCTGAGACCCAGGATCTCCGGGAGCGGGGCTGGAGGGGTGGGATACTTTGCTCCACAGAGCAGCAATTCCATGTTTCTCTTTAGGATCGCGGGAAGGTGTTCGTCCACTTGGGTCGCGTGACGCCGAGCGGGAGCGTATGTTGCCAGCCCCGCCGCGCCCAGAAGACTCAACTTCATGGTGATGGTGGACTACACGTTCAATATCAGGTGTATGCAAATTGGTGAGGTTTGCAGCTCCGCCTCTGCCAACCGAATGTCTAATAGGGGGATCATAAATTTGTAAGTTCAAGACTGCAAGCGAATGCAACACGCATACATGGCTTGAGAATGAGCATGCTGCCTTCTTTCTTCTTCATCCATGTTGTCAATACTGGTGCCAGATACATATTGAATGTTCCCTGCTCCGCCTCGTCCCGTGGAATGAACTATTGGACCACGAGAACGAGAACGGGAGCCCGATATATTCCCAAGACCACCTCTTCCAGAAGAATGCTAATATGTATTAAACTTGTATCAATGATTACGGGACATGACATCAGACAGACGTACAATCGGGTTGGATTCAGCGTGGTACTTCTTGACTTGCTGTTCGTAATCTGCCTGAACCGCAGCATGTTCGTTGAGGATAGTTATGGTCTGTGGATGGTTTTTTCCCACTTCTTGAGAAGGGGAGCGCATGTTACCCGCTCCACCCCTGCCCACCGAGAACTTCGCCTGCACCTGTCAAGAGTCGTGTGAGTAAGCGTCTTGAAGCGAAAGATGCACAACACACCCTGTCTGGGTGCACAGCTTGCTCTCGCCCACGAGCCGAATCAGATTCATGCGGACTTTCGACGGGGCGAGGATCACTTGAGATGGAAGAACGCCGAATGTTACCCGCACCACCTCTACCCGAAGATTGCTAGCGCACGAGAGTATCGTGAGATGTATTTGGCAAGCTTGAATGTAACTACACTTACAAATGAATCGCGCCCGCGAGATACAGACCTGCTCTCGTTGTTAATTGAATCTGCCATGAGCACTAATTAGCTTCTGCAGCGAGAAATGATGGTGAAGGGAAGATGTAAGGGAGTGGAGTAAGACCGGACAGGAAGATGACCGTAAAAAGGGCAGTGGCAGGGGCAATAAGCTGATGCAGCTGTGCACGATGTCGGATCTTTACCTGCAATAACGCTCGAGCTTTGAGTGACAGCCGGAAGGCAGCTTTTCCTGGGAGATAAGAAGAAACCCAAAGAGATAACCGAGGCCCTAAACCTGGATTCATGAATGCGGGGCCGTGTGATAGCCCTTATCAAAGTTTTCTAAATTATCTCTCCAAACTGGCTCGTCCTTCGTCCAAATACAGAACGTATGTGAAACGGGAACTCACTCGTTTCGTTAACCAATGTCGCCCCGTCATCGAAGTCGCTGTCATGCGTAGACAGCCTCTGCCAGTGAGGAAATGTCTTTGAAGCTGAAGGTTCTCCAGACATGTTCAAATCTGGCGTTCTGTTTATCGCATCTGCCACTGATGAAAGGTTTATTGACCGACAGCTGGTTATTACAGGACGTGTGTTGATGTTGAGATCAGGATGAGTCGGAGTGAATGAAAGTGGGGTTATTATACGCATAAAAAATTTGTCGTCATATATCGCAATATAAAGGAATTCGTCACATTGCCAATAATTCACTAGTAAATCGCCGCATATTTGCCAAGTAAAATGCACGCCAGCAAGGGTTCAAACGTTCACTCATCATGGGGCCCCTCACATGACTTCCGGATCCAACTAGTAGGCACTGCGTTGCGGTCGGATCTCTGTCTCCATAATCGCCAGAATGGAGTTTCAAGCGACGAGAGAGAGAGAGCTAGTTAGATAATTAAATATATTATAAGGGTATCATAACAATTAGGTTTATTGAAAGGTATCTACTACTCAGTATCTGCGAAGAGTTATGAGTCGGGCGGACGTAGTACCTGAGTCATCGGCCTCGGACTCCTCCGATGCGCGGCTGCATTTCTTCCAAATAAGTATGTATACCTGCCATATGTTATCCGACAGCAACGCCACCGTCAAGGCACCACATGATAATAATAATTTAAATGTACTGGTACGTACGGCATCACGCCGTGAGGACATGAATTCAGCACATCCTCTTTCTCTTCCATTTGTCTTCACCTTGTAATTGCGATATCTTCGTGACCCACCGTCAAATACATTGATTCCGGCACAACGTCAATTGTGAATCTCAACTGCAGCTAGGCCGCAACTGTACCAAGTTCAAAAATTTGATACAAAATCCATGTAATTGATACGACCCTTCCGTGTAATTGCAGATTGTAGAGAAGTCTCAATGGGTCAAACGTCCTACTGGTGTCTGGTATGTCTTACCGTATTACAATCATTTCAGAGAATAATGCCCGACGCGCCCAGGGTATCACACCAAACAGAGCGTGTCCTGGCACCGTTTTGATGGATACTCGTGTTCGTGAGGTTTGTTTATGTGATACGACAGGTTCACGACTTGTGAGAGTGTGCTTTCACTTTCATCGCTACGCTAACGTCCTCGAGAACAAGCAAACAATCATGGTCCTGACACCTTGGGGCTCCATCCGAGCTCTGAGTCTATAGTCCGAATACGACATATCATACATCCCATTCTACATGATCCTAAGAGTCTCAACCATCTTCTCCCAGCACTCGATATTTTATTTTTCCGTGGATTTCGGCGTGACTTGCAGATGATCGATGATCTTTGGCAATACTGAGCCAAGTGCTGGCGACATTTGCATATATTCACCACGCAGTTTCTCAGGCCGAGATTGTTGAGACTGCCCTTCGAGTCGAAGGACTGTCACTCTGATAGGCTGACCAGTCATCTGCCTTTCGCAGTGTGCATCCTTTGCGTTCACCGAACGACTGCTGCGGTGACTAATCAGCCCAACACTGAGTCGCTAACCGCACTGAACGTTGCATTGTATGTCCCATAGGATGACCTTGTACCTTGTTCCCTCAGCAAGTCCGCTATCGCTGGCGCCAGTAGAGTCTCGTCCTTGAAATTTGCTGGGTACACATGCAGTTCCCGACAATCCTTGTTGAGTCCAGACCAAGATGACCTGCCCATCCCTCGCGATAGAAGCTAGAAATCAAGGCACATGCTTATATGTATTTCTGCGTCCGTCTTGATGTTCTGCAATTTCAGACTCAACCACGACATCGAAAAGTGCGATAATATCCCCAAACAAATTCAGACTGACCGCTCCTCTGAATCGTGCAACATATGGACTCTGAAGACGACCTTTCCATTCCTTTACTGTTCTTTGAAAGTCAAACTCTCAGTACCTCTTAACCAACTTTCTTTACTCCCAACGATGTTCGCTCTTGCCGATGGCCAGTGCAACACCGGCAATGTCCAGTGCTGAGAGGATTTTGTTTCGGTGTGTGACTGTATCTTTCATACTGGAGTAAAATGGTTCGCAGATCCAGAACTACAACGATGACTTTGGCAAGACTCGATATTTCATCCCCATTGTCGCTGACGTTGCCACCGTGGTGGACCGCAACTGCAGCCCTCTCACCTTCGTAGTTGACGGATCGGGCTGTGAGGCTAACCAGTGGCCTCTGTACTGCAGCAATACTGAATATACTGAATACGTACGTGCTTTCATGACAGTCTATATAATTGCTTAAAATGATCGTACGGTAGAACGGCCTGCTGAACATTGGCCGCACTCCCACAAACATCGACCTCTGCATATCCAGCATAAGTACTCTTAATAAATATGGGGTTGGAAGGTCGCTGATTACCCCTCGTCCTCGAGGATCACACTGCTACATCATAATAACACGCTCTCTGTTTGCTTTTCCTGTACGCTCATGTGAGGTCGTTGCTCGACTCGACTAGTAAGACAAATTCCCAAAATGACGCTATGCCCGTTCCGTCGCACTATGGTCGACTGGCTATTTCGATGACAAAAGGGACCTAGTCTGGCCACCTTCGTAGTCATTGGGACTGATTTTTATAAAGTTCAAGTAATATTTGAAATCGCTCCGGCATGTAAACCACATGCGAAAGGTTCAGACACCACAAGGTCTACATGCTTGATCTCAACTGGCCGTAGCCACTGCCATCCTAAAGCCGGTGATACATATTCGATAATTATTGAAAATGATGGTAATTTAGTGAAATTTCTCTGGGTAGGGTTTTCCTGTAGTTTCCCCTTCATCCATATTGTCAACGCCAGTAGCAGCTACATATATCACGATCGCGGCGACTAAGTTCGCTTGATCTGATAGGGGGATCATAAGTTTATAAGTTCAACACTACGAGTGAATGCAACACGCTTACATCGCTTGGGGATGAGCACACTTTGTTAGTTCGTATTGTCGGTGCTGGTGGCAGCTGTATATTGAATATCCCCTGCTCCGCTGGTATCGTGGGAAGGCATCCGTCCACTTGGGTCGCGCGACACCGAGCGGGAGCGTATGTTGCCAGCCCCGCCGCGCCCAGACGACTCAAATTCACCGTGATGGTGGACTACACGTTCGATATCAGGCGAGAGCAGACTGGTAAGGTTTGCAGCTCCGCCTCTGCCGGTCGAATGTCTGATAAGGGGATCATAAGTTTGTGAGTTCAAAACCGCAAGCAAATGCAACACGCATACATTGCTTGAGCATGAGCATGAGCATGCTTCCTTCTTTCTTCTTCATCCATATCGTCGATGCTGGTAGTAGCTCCATATTGAATATTCCCTGCTCCACCTCGTCCCGTGGAGTGAACCATTGGACCACGAGAACGAGAACGCGAGCCCGATATGTCGCCAAGACCGCCTCTTCCAGAAGAATGCTAAGATGTATTAGGCTTACATCAGTGCTTGCGAGACACGACATCAGACGGGCATACAGTTGGGTTGGATTCAGCGTGGTGCTTCTTGGCCTGCTGTTCATGGTCTGCCTGAACCGCCATGAGCTCGCTAAGGATATCTACAGTCTGGAGATGGTCTTCTCTCACTTCCCGGGAAGGGGAGCGCAAGTTACCCGCTCCACCCCTACCCACCGAGAACACCTGCATTTGCGAAGAGTTGTATGAGTAAGCATAATTAGAACGAAAGACGTAACATACCCTGTCAGGGTGCACCAGTGGCTCTCGCCCACGAGTCGAATCAAGATCATCCGGACCATCGAAAGGACGAGTATCGCTTGAGATGGAGGAACGCTGAATGTTTCCCGCGCCGCCTCTGCCCGAAGAGTGCTAACGCATAAGAGCATGGTGAGATGTCTTTTGCAAACGTGAATATGACTGCACTGACAAATGAATCACGTCCGCGAGATACAGATCTACCCTCGTTGTTAATTGGATCTGCCATGAGCACGAATTAGTTTCTGCAGCGAGAAACGATGGCGATGAAAGATGGAAGGAAGTGGAGTAAAGCTGGACAGGAAGATGGCCGTAAAAAGGGCGATGGCAGGGAGGACATCTTCAGGCCATTATATACCGCTCAATAACGGCTGCAATATTAAACTGAAGTAAACATGGCAGAGTCTGGGGTCATTTTGCTGTGAATGCTGTGAGGGTGTTCGGTCTTTGTGTTTAGAGAAATTCAAGTAACTTGAAGGTCCGACGTCGAGTGATGACAGAAGTTGGACAGAAGCCAAGTTGGGCCATGTGATATTTCCAAATTAGTCCTTCTTCCAAACACTCAAACAGAAAACTCACTTGTTTCATTGAAATTCGTTCACCAATGTCACGCTCCGTAGTTATCCGACCCAGCCTCTAGTGTACATGGAAATATTTGTCTTTGGAACTGAAGGTTCTCCAGAGTCTCCCCGAAGCCAGGAATGCACGTTCAAGCCTGGCGCTCAGAGCCGCGCTCTGCTTATCAAACCTGTCAGATTGGCATGTGGAAGGTTTGGTATTGACCGACTATAGAATAGCTATTACGGAACTTGTGTCAATATTGAATATTAAGGCCCAGGGGGTTCTGGCGTCACGAGCTCGCCACCTACCCCGAGTCGTCCTAGATAGTCCTAGCCGTTATGTAGTTTGGAACGGCGAGTTATTCCATCGATCTAGTGCTAGTTTGTGCTACAAGATTACAGTGGATGGTCCAAATTATTGTACATATTTCTCAACCTATCAGAATCTCTGAGAAAACATATGCATGGCAGGCATGATCTACAGACCCGGTTACTACGAGTACATAAGAGATTTTGAGTCCCTACAATGCTTTATGTCAAGACAACTTTATATTACAACGAAAACCTTTTCTGTATCTGCGACTCGCCAGGTCTCTAGCATCATGGGCTATATGGACTGCAGGAATACTAATACAAGGGTGATAATGATGGGGTTGGTCCATTTGCTAAATGTTACTCAAATATCAATAGTATTGGTTCACTCATTTTCATGTTATATCCACAACAATTTTGCGTGAAATAATCAACTGATTTTTTAATAAATATACTAATCATGAAGAGAGGGTAGAAAAATCTTCCTAGACACCATAATGTTTCTAATCTTCTTCCTGAAGCCAATAATTTGAGATAACACTGGATAATTATTGAAAATTATTGGGGAGCGGGAGGGTATGTTGCTAGCCCCGCCGTTCCCAGAGGACTGGAACTCACTGTGACGGTCGACTACACGTTCAATATCAGACAAATGCAAGTTGGTAAGGTCTGCAGCTCCGCCTCTGCCAACCGAATATCTGATGTGGGGTCATAAGTTTGTGAGTTCAAGACTACAAGCAAATTTGAATGCAATACGCATACATTGATTGAGCATGAGCATGCTTCCTTCTTTCTTTTTCATCCATATCGTCGAAGCTGGTAGCAACTCCGTATTGAATATTCCTTGCTCCACCTCGTCCCGTGGAATGAACCATTGGACCACGAGAACAAGAACGCGAGTCCGATATGTTGCCAAGACCGCCTCTTCCAGAAGAATGCTAAGATGTTGGGCTTGCATCAGTGCTTGCGGAACATGACATCAGACGGACATACAATCGGTTTGGATTCAGCGTGATGCTTCTTGACCTGCTGTTCGTAATCTGCCTGAACCGCAGCGTGCTCGTTACGGATAGTTGAGGTCTGAGAGCGCATGTTGCCCGCTCCACCCCTACCCACCGAGAACTTCATCTGCGACCGCCAAGAGTCGTGTGAGTAAGTATCTGAGAGTGAAAGATCTGCGACATACCCTGTCAGGGTGCACAGCTTGCTCCCGCCTACGAGTCAAATCAAAATCATCCGGACCATCCAAGGGGCGAGTATCACTTGAGATGAAAGCGCGTCGAATGTTACCCAGACCGCCCCTACCCGAAGATTGCTAACGCACGAGAGTATCATGAGATGTATTTTGCAAACTTAAATGCGACTGCACTTACAAGTGGTTCACGTCCGCGAGATGCAGACGAGCTCTTGTCACTACTTGAATTTGCCATGAGCACAAATTAGTTTCTGCAGCGAGAAACAGCGACGATAGTGATAGAAAGATGAAATGGAGTGGAGTACAGGACGGGAAGATGGCCGTAAAAAAGGCCATGACAGGGATAATGTTATATAGGCCCGGCGATGAAACTCAAGTTTTGGCCACCGAGACCCGAGCATTAGATTCGTGAATGTGGTGTGATATGTAGCCTTATCCACGTCATCTGAAATATTTCTCCAACGGGCATAGTGCTAATTATCTTTCTTGCAAATACGGCACATGTGAAATAGAAAACTCACTTATTTCGTTCAACGTGACCTATCATCGCTGTCATGTGTAGGCACCCAACTCAGCCCTTCAGGGGTGCGGAAACGTTTTGGAAACTGGAGGTTCTCCAGAGTCTCCAGGAAGACATGTTCAAGTCTGGCATCAAACCTACCACCAATCTAAGGTTTATTGAAGTATAACTAGTATGGAACTTGTGTCGATATTGAATATTGAGGCCCTGCGGGTGACGTATCTCGCCAACATTTAACTTCCTATTAAGTAATCTGCAAAGCCAGCGAAACGTACGCGCGTTACGGACACTTACGAGCGCTTACGACTTTCAGATTGGTGGAGATGCCACTCACTGTTAATCTTTATTTCACCATTCTGAACTCGCAGGAGATAGCTAATTGAAAGCTTCGGTGGCATCTCGCTAAAGATGACATGGGCTTGGTTTGAACTGTGGTTGTGAGGGGCTGAGTCGACTTCGGTGCAAAAACGACTCAAAAGGTGCGCAAGCGCCGAGCCGACTCTAGCTACATATGGCTCTCATAAAGCGCCCAAGGCCAGTTTCTGGGTTTTGAATTTTCAGAGTAGCTTTATGACTTTATATTATAACGAAAAAACCTTTTCTTTATGTTCATATATCGGCATATATGACGACATCTGCGGCTCACCAGTCCTGATGAAGTATAGACTATGGGAGTACCAAGACAAATGTGGTGATGATGACAGCGATACGGCAAGTTCCAGGGACTGGAGCGAGAATGCGAGAGCAACGATAATGTCGAGACAACAGCAAGAAAAATTCGAGCGCGACGACAGCAGTAACAATAACAGTGAGAGCCATGCAAGAATTATGCGAAAGCAACAATAAAACAACAGCCAGACTCAGGGAGTAGCAGGAAGAAGACCGGAAGCTATGTGACGCAGACAACGATGAATGGCCCCTTGCAGGAGACAAGTGTGTTCGTTAGTGTCGCAGCGCTAGCTGAGAGACGGTATTTGACAAGAGGCTCGCAGTGTTGGATTTGGCTCTCTAGAGCAGAATCCGGAGGGGGTTGCATGGAACGGCTGTGACAAGGCTACTCCTTGTCTTTAACTGCCTCCATATGCATTCGAGTGCTCCCACATGAAAGGAGATGGGAGTATACTTGGTGAACAATGTGACTATTGTAAATTGACTGAATCCCAGGAGTTTGAGTTGAAAAAAATACCGGCTCATTCTTAGTCGACTTCTTTGATACATGTTCCGTAGTGTTCATATGCGGAGGAAGACCATGGGCTGGGTAAATGATGTAGTACCTAGTAGCAGTAGTACAGAAATTTGAGTAGCTCGCTCAATCGCAACAAAACAAAAATACGTACCGGTTGGCCACTGATACATTGTTCCCGCCGCAAGGCTCATGCACAAGTGAGTGCACGTAGTTCGTGGGTTGTCCTCACAAAGGCACTGACGGTCACAGTAGTATTGCTTGCTTGATGGCGCCATTTAAACAAAGAACATGGTAATAGATCAGAACTTCGGACCTTCACCTGTGTCAGTTCTACCTAGTTATGAGCTTTGTCCTCGGGCTAGCACACTGTTACCGTTAGCGATTAAAAGATGGAGTAGAACCTTAGCAATACAGACAGTGGGATGAAATTCAAGGCTGCGCCTGGTTGAAAATGTAAAATGGACCATGGTTACATACGTACGACGATGCGATACTAGTGTGATTGACGCCGAGCTGCTTCTTGAAGTTGACGAGGTATTTCAATCTCCGATCTCGCCTGTAACGAACAGTTGTTGTCAAACAGGGCTGCAGAGTCTGGGAGTCTAAGTTATGTGTCATCGACATATTCTTTTCTTTTCTAAGTGGCTTGGTTGTCATTCAGAATGCAGATGAGAGTAATGCAAAGCCCAATGCGAAGCTCAAGGCAAGCCATTTGTACTTTCCTTGTGCACTGCATCTTACCAAGGGAAGTGCACCAATCAGCTGTGAATACCCTAGACTATCCTTCGCTCATTCATTTCATTTTAGGTCTTGCACACTACTAATTCCAAGCAGCAGCCCAACAACAACAGAGGCACTTTGAAATGTAATCTTTCGTTTCTCGGATCATGCAAATCTAACATTCGTACGGGGCAAAGACTTCCGAGTCTGGGATGCTAACACCACTCGTCCCTCAGCTCCTCTTGCAAGCCCATCGTAAGTTGTTAGTGTATTTTTTTCAGCTCGCCGCGTTTCAGCAATCGACTTGCACATGCACCACAATCGGTACCGCTCGAGTCCCATTGCAATTTTCCATAGGAATTTCTAGACGCACCGTCGATGTAGTACCCTGGGACCCTGTCGTAATGAAGAGGTGAACGTTGTTCATTGCCAATATTCAACTCTCTTTAACAAATTTGCAGGTATGGTATTACCCTTGAGACTGGCGCCGAAGCAGCTGCAGCTATGCAACGTACCGACTACAACGATGTAGACAGTCCGATGCAAGTCACGCAACAGGAGCATCAGTCTCAGGGACCACAAATGCAAGATTCAAGTGATGGTACGGGATAACCTTCTTATGAAGTGAGATTCTGCGGTTTGGTTGTGCTCATGCGACGTCGTGGCAGACGTGAGGTCCTCTGAAATCATCTGAGATCTTTTTCTCCTCTCGTATACTTTTACGGGATATTTGGCCAGTCTAGAGCATTGTATTTTACTTGTCTGTGCAACAGATAATTTTCTTATGATGAGGCAGGGCCACCGCTTTTTGTGGCTCGTATTGACGGTGATATTGATAGTTGGTTTGTATTGACCAATGCTAGCTCATTCTTACCACTTGATGAGAGAAGCCTCCGCTGCATGTACACGACATGACTGCCATTATAAAAGGTCCCAGTATAGATAAGTGGGTAAAGATAAAAATGAATGTGAGTATCAAATTTGGACTAGAACTTCCAACCGCCCGTCAATCCCATCACATTGTTCGGATCGACAGCTTTCTTGATGGCCTGCAAGCGAGGAACGTTATCGCCATACATTTGCTCTAAGGTCGCACTAGGAGGCGCGTTATTCGGGTATAAGGGAATATTCGCGATGTCCTGGCCACCATCTGTGAGTACCTGCGTCATATACTGGACACTTGAGTCGACAGCGTCGAACATTGTGGCATCATAGTTCGAATCTTGCCAACTGTAGTATACTTCAATGAATGAATAGCCTTGATTCCGTGACGGTGGGTATGCAGTCGGCGAATCTACGTGGGTGTAGATCGTAGGTACGTAGAGGTCCACCTCATATGAGACCATTAGAGCACTAGAGCTGACCAATTTGGCGCCCCAGAACTGGCCAATATTATATCCGTCAATGATGTATCTAAATCAAAGGCAAAAGTGGTTACCATTGTCTCATTTATAACCATGTCCAACACAGGCATTGTAACCTTCTCCATTGCCGCCGAATGAAATACGGATCTGTCTTCAAGTAAGCAGAGTAGACGGTCTTGATGTTCTACAATAACTTACCTATGCCCAGAGGTAATATTCAAGGGAAGAGTCTGAACGAGACTTAGGTAGGATCTGGTGGAAACGTCTTGGTAGATATGAGGAGCGTTCAAGAAATCATCGAATATGCCCTTAGGGCATGTTGGAGCATCATAGAACAGGACACTCGACATTTGCGCCTGTCACGCAACATGTAAGTTACTCGCTGAGCAGTAAGCAGAGAATGGCAATAGCTGACGTACCACTCCATCGGCAAAGTTATACGTGTTGTATATGGATGCCTTTGGGTCGTTGACATTTGCCCAAAAGTTGGTAATGGCTGAACTTGCTGCCTCCCATTGGCCTGGCGAGTACGTGACAAGTCCGCCCTGCATGAGACGATTGTCAGCGTACAGTTACCCAGACATCGAGTCCTTACCCAGACTTGACCCTGAGGATATGTTTTGACAGTAACCCTCGTCACGATGCCCTACTATTGTCAGCGCGTCCGTCGAAAGGTAAATTGGCCTTACGCACAAAGTTATTGAATCCCCCCTTGAAAATCCGGTAAAAGTTAATGTAGTTGACGTGATTAGACCACTGGAAACTCACCCGCAACGCAAAGAACAGATCTGAATTGGTGGAATCTACATTAGTCACTGTCCCATTGGGCAAAACAAGTTCGAAAGCTGTGACGCTATCGATAGCCAAGCCATACTGGTTAGTCAAATGCGAATATCCTAGCAAACAAACAAAATGAACTTCATTTCCTTTATGGGTCTTTGTAAGATCATACCTCCTCCCAAGAAAACCCCACCGATTCCAATACCAGTAACTTTTGTCCCTAAGATAGTTACGCCATACTTCTCCAGTTGAACATAAACATCGTCCAATAGTAAACCTGTGCCCACAGTTGCCGTTTGTGCGGCCGAATTGTACACAACATCTGAAAAGGAATACATTGCAATTTGGACGCCTGGCGTTGAAGAGAAGCCCGCATTCGTGGCGTGCCCTCCACTCTTAATCTTCATGACAGTTATCAACACATACTAAAAGCCGAATTCATCGTTACTTACTCCAAATGGAGTGCGCGTCTGTCCCAAAATTTGAAGCTGATATGAAGGCCACATCAGGAGATGAGTACTGAACTTATTCGCTTCGCACATACCGCGATTCCAATATCTCCAGCTGTCGCAGGCTCAAAGGAACATTCAGAATTTTGACTACTAGACGAAGCCCAGTGATAATTGTCATTCATGTATTGCGTCGAGCCTGTAGAAACTTGAGTTTTCTGCCACGGATTTGACTGGAAGTACGCACCGAAGTAATAAACTTTGGAGCTCGATGAGATTTGTGATGCGATCTGCTGGCAAACTGTGCTTCGACGGACATTTCCTGTATAGTCTGCATTGAGGGATGCTGAAGAAGTAACGGGCGCTGTGAGAACAGAGAGGCCAAGAAGAAAGGAAAGTGAAAGGTCAGCAAATGCGACCATTATGTGGTGCCAACCAAAAAAATTGCAAGCTATTAGCCATCGTAACCTTTAATACGTTGGTCTATTCCAGAGTAGCGTAATGTTAGGCGGGTTGCGGATCATGCGTAATGCCTCACTATAACGACTTTTGGAGTTCTGGCCAATCCTAGTACGTAGAAGTTACGTGATATATGGGAATTATGACTGTGAGCATGCCGTCAGCCCACATCGAAGTTTGGAACGGGAAAACACCTGCTTTCAAATTTACAGCCAGCTACTACTTAGCATCAAGTACGTATAATTCATTCCACACCTCCGTGCGCTTTCCCCTCCCCCGCAAATTCATGTCTCGTGAGCCTCCTTGCGCTTATTCGCGTTAATGATTAAACGCGCTTATCGACCGCGAACAGAAGTCGTTCCTGCATTTCGGGCGAGTACATGACAGCCCGAAGGGTTTAGCAACTTTATGGAGCAAGCTGTTTTTGTGCAGAATCTTGGTTTTGTCCTGCAGGACAGGAGCTTGCCCCATGAAAGACTGCACCCTGACGGGCTCACCTGGTGGCCCGTGTGAAGAACTCTACGGCTGTGACGGACCGGGTGCTTCCCCTCCAAGGGTCGACAACAAGCGTGAGTGAATATCCTCGGTGTTGATTATCTTACGGCCTGAGAAAAGCTTCTCTAGGTCCTCTTCTCCTCACCACCTGTAGACAATGAAGTCATTAACTGCTCTGTATGCGCTCCTCTCTGTTCTCTTTGTATCTGCTGCAGTTTTCGATCAGTCGCCGCATCAAGATGTACTCGGAAAACCCACCGTCGATACCCTAACTGACCGTGACGCTATCATAGAGTCGCTACTTGCTACCCACGCGGACGATCCTGTACAAGTCATGCGTCTTCTAGACCCCGAGAACGCGTCAGAACTCGATGCACCACGGTTGTTGCAAGTCTTTGGGGCAGAGGCAGTATGGATGACCGAAGGCGACAAACTACGCCTTCGACAGCAGGGCCTCGGGTTCATCGACATCACCGATCATCAGGATCTGCACGTATGCCACGGGTCTGCTCAATCAAGTCTGTTCTCCTCGTACTTCCCTTTTCTATCCCAAGTAATCTAAGAGTCGAATGATAGCATGGCCTAAATTACAATATCAAGATAAGGTGACGCCGGTCACCAAGCTTCTGAGCAAGGACAACATGAAGAGCAACTTGGAGAGCTTAACTTCATTCCACAACCGGTATTATCGCTCGGAGTTTGGTGTCAAGAGTTCACGTTGGTTGTATAATCAAATTCTGGACGTCAGTGTCTTCACATTAAACTTCTCGAACTTACGTATCCAATTTGCTGGTACAGATTATCTCTTCTGCCCCTCCTGGCGTCCGTCTCTCGGTCGAGACGTTCACTCACACGTTCCCGCAGCCCAGTGTCATCGCTCGCTTTGAACCGTTCTTTGGACGTTCATCTCATAATACAGCGATAGCCCTTCCTCGCATCATCGTTGGAGCTCACCAAGACTCTGCAAATTACCGCTTTCCCTTACTCCCTGCACCTGGAGCAGACGATGACGGCTCGGGAACGGTCACAATCCTCGAGGCTTTCAGAGCTCTTGTCCAATCTGGGTTCTCACCAGAACGCCCAGTCGAATTCCACTGGTATGCTGGGGAAGAAGGTGGCTTACTAGGAAGTCAGGAGGTCGTGTCCGAGTACAAGCAATTGAATAAGGAAGTGGCCGCCATGATCCAGTTTGTGAGCATAGGAGTAATCCATCCTTTGTGAGCTGAGAATTAACTGAGTACTAGGACATGACTGCATATGTACCAAAGGGAGAAGTTCCCATTGTGACCTTTATCACGACGGACGTTGATTCGAACCTGACGAACTGGGCAAAGGCGCTTGCAGAAGAGTGCAGCACGTCTGTTGTGGGTGGTGCAAAACTCTTGTGAGTGCGGTACCACAGTTTTCTCAGTGTTCTTAGCTGAGATTGTTGTAAGTGCCAGTGCGGGCTCAGACCACGTGTCGTGGCGTCGAGCGGGATTCCCTGTCATATGTGCGACAGAGGGTGATCCATTTAGGACATTGAACCCGTACATCCACACTTCGGAAGATAAGATAGACCTTGCCAACGGAGAGTTTTCATTCGAGGTGCGATATCTTTCTTTAATGTAGATTACGTTGTGACGCATTGACCATGAAATACAAACAGCATGCTCTTGAACTTGCGAAGGTTGCTGTTGGATTCGTTGTTGAGCTAGGTGGATGGGTCGAGTAGCTT
>MU173035.1:47000-66303 GCA_016695475.1 Suillus decipiens | reverse complement strand
CACCTTGCAGAATGGGGCCGTGCCAGCATTAGGTACATTTTATTTATTTTATTTGTAATGTGTTTAATTTTGATTTGTCAATGATAGACCTGCTAACAAGCAGGAGCTATATAACCTTCGTCATGCTTCTGCATGAAATGTTATTGAATGAATCTTCGGTGTCTTGAAACAGCGCTTTTGCATACTGCTATTATCACCGAGTATAAAATGGATGTTCAGGCTCGCATCCCTGCTGCACTATGTGCACTTCACAATTTCATTCATACTCATGACTACCAGGAAGGACTTCTACCTGAGAGATGCACTGTTTTTGACAATGATAACCCAGAGTATCAAGGGCAGCCTGCTGATGCAGCAGGGCTGCCTGAGGTTGTCAATGATGCAAATGTACTGCGAGACTGCATTGCGCAAAAGATGTGGGATGATTACCAGTTGATTTTAGCTGAACAAGGTGCATTAGATGACTTTTCTGTAATGGATATCAATGACGATGACATTGATGATGGCAATGAGTTGTAGTACTATACATGGTAGTACTACAAATGAGAACTGCATTTATTGTATGTGATATGATGGACTTCAAGGTATCTGAGTTACATGGTGGCAAACTGCTGGATGATGGAGACAACAAAAGCATGGCACAAAGTGTGATCTGTAGTTTCAATGTAAGAACTGGTCACTGCAGTACTTCTCACAAAGATATTCATCAGCGCAACTTTATCCTCCAGCGGTGAGTCACTATCTTGTTCCTGCATGAAACGAATGGCAAGCTTTCATTGTTCAGTGATCCAGGTCTCGTCAGTGGCAACCATCTGCATCACCAATGTGTCAGTAAGGCAGTTGAGGGCACCTTGCATGCCTATGATTGCAACCGCATTTGTGGGCTTATTGACTTTGACCCCATTACCATTATCATGATCCTCTGGCTGGATTTGTGCAATTGCAGCAGGAGCACCAGTGGTAATGGCATCATGGTTGGAGGACTTGATTTTCTTTGACTTTGACCCTTTCTGTGAGACCAATGTGAACATTGTTGAAGGAGGAGGTGCAAGTGAAGGAGGAGGTGCAAGTGATGGAGGAGGTGCAAGAGAAGGAGGAGGTGCAAGTGATGGAGGAGGTGCAAGAGACTGCATGTCCATGCCAGTCATATTAGAATGTGTCCATTTGCCAATACTCAATGACTTGGAAAAAGGGAGAGCAGAAAGAGCAGCAGCAGCGAGTTCAGAACTTCCAGCGATAGGCACACACTCATTGTGTGGCACATGGCCCCAACTGATGTCTTCTTCAGCCTTGGCCTCACCCATGTGAACATCTACCATCGGTCCAGCAACAATATCAGAACCTGTAGAGGCTGCAGACACCTTGTCAGATAAGTCGTCCACAGTAGGTGCCGCAGCCTTAGATGCACGATAGGAAGCATGACCTCAAGCACCACTGCCACTTGGCAGGATGTCTTGCATTTGTACATAGTTGTGCCATCCAGCATTTTGGTAGGGATGCATGACATGATTAGCCTACAGAGACTTGAGTATGAGCAATGGATGTAGATGGCAACAGCAACTGACCTTCTTCTCCATGTAGGCATCCCACACATTGCTTGCAGTGATCCCCTCAATACCAGCTCCAATTTGATTGTCCCAGTGTGTTCCCGATGTCTTGAGGCAATAGTTCTCAATGACATGGTAGAGGCTTTTTAACTAGAGATCTCAAGATCAGTAGTTATTAGATAGTAGAATAGATCGCTCAATAACATACTGATTGCCACTTGTTCTTACAGTGGCTTGCAACCTTTGTTGGGCCAAGGGTCCAGTGCATTGCGATGGCAGTTGCAGCATCAGTATAAACCTGTGGTCTGAAATTCCCTCCATCGCCTATTTTTGAACGTTGTGAATGGAGGTATGTGACAAGAGCATCTGTCTCTGCATCGTTCCAGATTGCCTTTGCAGCCATCTTGAGCTGTGGCTCTTCAGACATGAGAAGTAGTTGGTAGTGGGCACAAACAATGATTCCAATTATAATCAGTATGATCTGCCTGCACTGGTCCTGTAGATTGAGGATATGAGGCGCCTCTGGCCAGTGGAATGAGGACATTGGAAGAGGTCAAGAATGTTTGAGCTCCGCCTCGGCTTGACAGAAGCCAAGGCATCTCAGCTTAGCTACTGTGGCCTAATTTCCATGAACTTTCGGTTATCGTACTAGCTCTTAGTCTTACCTCAGCTTTGGGAATGCCATATTATGCATTGTAAGTTTATTGTCCATCAACATAGCAGTGGAGAATGAGTTCACCCAAGTTTGAAGTTGAACCATGTCAGTACGAAACTCTGCTCACAGCACAACAGCTACTGCTGTTGTTATTCTAAAGCTTCCCATATGATCATATATTAAGCATGTCTGTGTTAGTGAATATTACTGCCAGTGAAGTTGTAGGCAGTGGTATGAAGACCTTTGAAGTCAGATAACTCAATAGTGGGATTCAAAGTAAAATTCTGAACATTCAGAAAACACACTTTTAGTGTGCTGAAACATATTTTGAAAGAGCCATGAAAACTTTGAAGTGTGATTTTAAGCTCCACTTGAGTACCTCGGCTACACATCGGCAGTTTGGGAGTTTTGCACTATGTGAGATTTGTTTTGAAATGTGATTGATAAATTTGGCATTCTTACTATACATCTTGATGCAGTGAAAACACAAAATTTGGAAGGGTGGAAAAATCCTGGGCAAAATTTTACATTTCATACACCATTTTGACACATGAAAAGAAAGTAATTTAACCTACAGCAAGATTTGAATCAAAATGTTTGATCATTTTGATTCAAATCTTGCATGGGGTAAAATTTCGGGAAAATCTGAAATAAAAATTTAAAAACACATTTTGCCAGTTTGAAAGGAGTTTTACTTCATGCAAGATTTGAATCAAAATGATCAAACATTTTGATTCAAATCTCACTGTTGATTAAATTACTTTCTTTTCACATGTCAAAATGGCATACAAAATGTAGAATTTCACTCATGATTTTCCCACCCTTCCAAATTTTGTATTTTCAAAAGTTACTTCAATGGAATTCTAATAAGGCCTTATCTTAATCAGATCAATCATGTTATCAATTGCATTGAATCATTGTGATGAGTGCATCTCACTGTGCAGTGTGCAAACATTTGTTCAACAACTTCACTGATCAGCACACCTCAATCAAGTCAGCATAAAACTGATCAACACTTTACTGTGCCAACTACACATCACAACTTTGTGTCCTCAAAGCTCTACTAGTAAGTGAGCCTTTGGGTAATTTTCGCATATGTTATACTAAGCTATATTTCATCTAGCATATTTTGTTTCATCTTGCCAATGCCAGATGTGCATTGGTGTGTTTGCATGAAATACTGCTTTGGAATCCGAACACTGCTCAGGTCACTGTGAACTTGGCAAAATCATTTGAAGGAGGCTGGTGAAGATGAGAAGGCAGCTATACAGTGTGTGGGACTATCAGATGAGTTTCATAGTCTGAAATGGTCAGCCAATTTGCAAGTTGGAGGGTTGAATATATCCACTAAACAAAGATGTGAAGTGTGTCCTTGATTGTTCAAAATTTAATAGGACATACATGCTAACAATATTTTCAGAATGAAGATCCTCGAGACACTACTCCTCCTCAAGGTGACACTCCTCCTCAACATTCCACTCCTCCTTGAGACACTACTCCTCAAGGTGACACTCCTCCTTGAGATCCCACCCCTCCTTGACATGCCACTCCTCCTTGAGATCCCACTCCTCCTTGACATGTCACTCCTCCTTGACATGCCACTCTGCCTCCTGACAATCCAAGTCAGCCCCCCCCCCCGCAATTTGAAGAATGATGAGATACTTTTGCTGACCTTGATTTGGAGGAACTTGCTTGTAATGCTCGCCTCTCTAATCTATGTTGCGACATGGAGTTTATTCTTGCTCTTCAGGAGGCATTGCTAGATGATGGGATTGGACTCACAGGGGATGCACTTGAATGTTTGCAAAATCCACCAAGACATCGACCAGAGTTTGGTAGTGCAGATGTTGAGTATGGTGTCACCCTTTTTCTTGCCCTCAAGCACTCATCAGAAGATGCTTTTCATAAGACTTGTGCTGCTACTCTTGCATGACATCCAGAGGATGAGAGACCAAGTCTCCACCAGGTGAAAAATATCATTACCAACCTCTCAGGAGTAACATCTATTGTCAAGGATATGTGCATAGACTCCTGTGTAGCCTTCGTTGGTCCCTATGCCAATGTGACAGTCTAGCTGGCACTAGCCTTGCATGAGTCCATTTCTATTATTGTCTAACCCCTATACCACATAGCGCAACCACCCCTAACCCTAGTGCTATTGATATATACAGTTACCAAGGTTACTGCTCCCTTGCCAGACTACTGTGTCATAGTACCAAGACACATTTCACAAGCCAATGCCCATCAAATGCCCATGCCATGCCAACTAGTTCCATTTGGTGCATAGTACAGTACATTCCCATCTACCACTGCTGATCCCATGGCAAGCTTTATTACATATAGAATGTGTGCTGCAGCACATGCAGCACTATTACGTATTGCTAGGGCTAAGTCTTGCATACTCACTACTACTCTTGCCTATCAATTCCACATACTTATGATGTATGATAAAAGACTGCTGACTTCTCCTCTGTTCAACACTCCCCTTTTACCATACAGTGGCAGAAGAAGTCACTTACAATCATTTTTTCTAATATCATATCATTCATTAGACAGGATTCCCATACTGCTACTGCTCTCGCTATATGCAATTATATTTTCTTTGAAATCCAAATATCTCTAAAAAGATCCTTTGATGGTCTTTGCTCTCAATGCTTCTCTTACTGCTATCTTCATTGAGCACTGGCATTCATCAGTATCATCGGTTTTATCAGTATCATGCTATCACTCTTCACTGATTCTCAGCATACTGTGCTATCATGGTTATTGGTATATGCTATCACCATGCTTGTCATTAGTGATCCTCACAGTATCATCGGTATCACTGGTACTATCTGTATCTATCTTTCATACAGTGCTTAACATTGGCATCCATGGAAAACATAGCACTATCTGTGGCAACACTACTGCTAGCATTGGGATCACTTTATAGGAGTATCACACATCTTATAGCAGCATTTGACGAAGTATATTCACCTGCAATCCCTCAGGTTGAATGTTCTTGCCTCGTGAGTATAGCAGCTAGGTAGACTTTGACATATACTAGCCTAGGTGGTAGTTCGCTATCATACTAGCTAGATTGTAGTCTTTACACTGAACTTGATGAATGTCCAATGTGTCAGAAGCCACAATATGACCCCATTAAGCTTCAGCAAAGTGGAGGCCAAGTCAAACATCCTCAACAAGTATTCCATACCTTCCCCATTGGCCCACAACTTCAGGCTCTCTGGTGGCATCCTGATAGTGCTTGTCAGATGCACTACCAATGGTGTCATACACAGGAGATAATTGAGCAGTTGGAACATAATGATGGTCTTCCTACAGCCTATGATGATATCATCACTGGTTTGTCATACCTTGACACCATTTGTCAAGGCCATATCAAACCAGAGGACATGGTTCTCATTATATCTGTTGATGGAGCTCAACTTTATGAGACTAAACAGTCAGACTGCTGGATCTACATTTGGATTATTGTTGACATACCTCCTGATTGCTGCTACAAGAAGCAGCATGTTCTCCCTGGCACTGTAGTTCCTGGTCTGAACAAACCAAAATACATGCAATCTTTTTTTTCCCTGGGTTTTACCATCTTGCTGCAATTCAGAAAGCAGGACTTGTGATTTGGGACATGTGGTGTAACATCACCTTCATCTCAAACTTGTTTCTCATACTTGCTTGTGCTGATGGACCAGGCCTGGTCTGCATAAGCAATCTTGTTGGCCACAATGGCAAGAATGGCTGTCACATGCTTTGTGGTCTTGAAGGGCATTGTAAACCTCATGGCAACCATTATTATCCTATCCTCTTGCAGCCTCATAATTACAATGTTCATGGGTGCAACCATAGTGACCTACACCCAGCTGATACTCCTCAAGGAACCTCTGAGAATTACATTCAGAGGCTTCATGTTCTGATGGGATCTAGCAGGCAGTCTCAGTATGAGGCCAACAGACTGAATACAGGTGTCATAGGACCAAGTATCCTCCTTGGTTTGGAGATGAGACACATTCTTGATGTCCCTAAGTGCTTCTCTATGGAGATAATGCACTTCTCTGGTGCCAATATGGCAGCCTTGTTTATGGATCTATGGCATGGCTTGATGCTCTGCAGCCCAACAGACAATGCTTTGACCTGGGACTGTGTTAGAGACATGCTTGGAGGGTTAATAGATCATAAAGGGCTTTGGCCTCAGCTCATACACTGTGCCCTTTATCCGAGTATTTCCCCTTAATTTCAGATGAAGTCCTAAGGAGAGTTCTGGTGAAGTCTGGACATAGTCTGGAATGAACTCTAGGGCAGGATAGTTCAATAGAGCTCCAAAGGACTTCCAGATGAGTGTGGGAATGCGCTGGAACTATTTCTGGATGATAGGGGATGATGACAAGACTACTTGGACAAAGTCCAGAGTAGAACAAGTGAAGGATGTTACACAATAGGATGAAGGATAGAATAGGACAGGACCATAGGACCATAGGACCAAGGGTCTGAAGGTCCGAAGGTCTGAAGGTCCATGTTATGAACTGGGATAGTTCTGAACATGACAGCCGCAAACAAGAGGCTTCTGGAGTTGTGGGTTCATATACCAATGCAAATAAGCAAAGGTTCATAATGATAATCAAGCAAAGGTTGTGTTGAGTACCTTTGACAATTGATGAAGATAGTTCCGAGTAAGATGTACATGGAACTAGCTGAGTCGAAGTAAGGGTTTGCTTTAGACTAAGACTTAGGTGTGCTAAACTGAGATACGATCTTAGATGACTAAGGATTGGGGGTCCTTAGTGAAGTTCTAGGTAAAACCCAGTAAGATTAGAATGGAGAAATACAATATATCTACAAGCATTTATATACTAAAGTAGAAGAGGAACTTTATGGTGGGCTTGTCAGATATAAATAGGCTGTGTAACCAAAGGAGGAAGGCAGTTGAAGTACAGCGTGTTGAACACATGATGTAATAGGGAGTCAGAATGAGTCACATATGAATGTATGGTCAGATGACCATGGGTGAAGTAATATACAAGGGAATGATGAAGTAAGCAAGAAAGAGAGAAAAAGTGTAAGAAGATAAGGAAAATAGATAGGGGCATACAATGATTGTAACAGTCCAGAGGTCCGGAGGTATGAGGATCTGAAGGTGGTCTGGGTGTCCGAAGGTAGGAGTAGTGGAGTGTTGGATGGATGAATGGATGGATGGTATGACTACTATAGAGGAGTAGATCTGGATGTGAAATAGAGAGAGTATAGACTACTTCGGACAAGGTCCAAAGTAGAAACTAACAGAGGAAGACCACTGCAGGTAGAGTTAAAGGTGGAACAGAAGATGGACTACAATCGGACAAAGTCCAAAAGTGATTATATGACAGAGAGTCAAGGCTCTAGACTAGGGAGTACTCCCATAGTCCAGAGCTGGAGACTTACAAGGGCTGGAGCCCAAGTGAGAATGGAAATGAAGTTATATAGACAGCAGCATAAGTAAGGATATAAGCAATGATCAGACTAAGGTCTGCAGGAGTTGTACTATGAGTTTATATACTGTAGGCAACATGCCAGAAGGTAAGTAAGCATAGTCTGAGGCTATGTCAGAAACATAATAGTAAGTACAGCAAAACATCAGGCTATGAACTCAGAGATGAAACTTGTATGGAATAACTTATTGAGATGGAGGCAGAGATGACCAAGAGGCAAAGACAGGGATGACCAAGAGCCAGTGGCACAGGTATATCCTGAAAGGGGTAATGTGCAGGTGTGCGGGAATGGTTTCAGATATGAACACAGATCAGATATGGACATGGATTGGATATGGATTGGATATGAATTGGACAAGTGTCTCAGATCGGATATGGATCAGATAAGTGTCTTGGATCAGATATGGATCGGATGAGTGTATCAGATTGGATATGTGCATCTGCTGTGGGATCATCTATGTCTGCCCCTCCAGTGCACCTTAACATATACATGGCTTCTTCTGCACCCCTGGCTCTAAGTCAGTCTTGTGTTGCTGCAGTAATATGGGGGATGGAGGTGTGAACAGTGTTGAGGTAATGTTCCCATTCATGGAGGGCATCATAAAATCCATCATCACGGTATGAAAGGTTGAATGGTGGCTGCCTGTGAAACTCAGGACAGTAGAGGGTAAGATGGCCAGGCTGAAAATGGGTGCAGATGTGACATTTATAATGAGGGCAATTGGCCTGACAATGGCCAAGGTCATGGCAAAAGTGACATTTCATGTTTTCATTGTGATTGCAGGGTGATGGATTTGAAAGGGGGAGTTCAGTTTCATGTTGCCATAGTGGCATGGGGATGTGGAGTGGACTGGCGGAGTGTGCTCTTGCCTTGCCATTACACGTGCTTCATTGGCATTTACAGGCAGGTCAATTGTCAGGGAGCGTGCCTTGAAATGGAGCGGATGGGTGAGGAGTCGATTCTTCTGTGGCCGCAATTAGCTCTGTGGGTTCAGCAGGGGAAGTGAGGCCAAGTGTGTCAACAGACACTTGCCCAATAGCAGAGGGGTCGATAAGGGTAACAGCTGGAGATACTGTAGGAGTGATGTCCAGAGCTTCTGCAACAACTCTGGCAGCAATGATGTCTTTGTGAGCTTCAGTGAATGCCATGTACAGCTCTTCAGGATGAGGTTCAGTGATGATGGTGGTAGGGGCAAGTTCAATGTCATCAGGTATCATCATTGGTGGATGGATTTTGAGTGTGCTAAGACGTGCTGTCAGGCTGGAGTCACAGACCCAGCCATCATGCGTCTTTTCAGCATAGAAGGGAAAAGAGCATAATACAATATGCTCAACAAGTTCTTGGGTCAGTGTCATATTCCATACATCTGATCTCAGATCTGATCAGATCTGATCAGATCCAATCGATCCTGCTTTTATCTGAACCACAGATCCAATCTGGATCACCCATCCAAAACCCCTAGCTTCTCATGTTCTAAGTCCACTGTGGATACTTGCTTCTATCCCCTTTCAGTGATCTACAGTGGCTCAAAAAACTGTCTGCATGTTGTGACATTTCTCACTATCTATGACATTGTGTGGGAACAAACAAATGCCTCAAGGACATGCTAGTACCACATTGTAGTATAGCATCAGGGCTTCCATTTGAGCCCTACACCGTGGGAATTGGCGGAGATATGGTGGAGATATAAGGCTTACAAAATGATGACTCATGCAGACAGTTTTTTGATTCAAGTATTTTACAGTGATAATCAGGTATTCTAGTACTTTGTGTGACCTCCCTTGGCTTTAATTATCTCCTCTATCCTTCATTATATTATTTTCAAACTATATCTAACTATATAAACCAGAATATCTCATGTGTAATAGTTGTAATCACTATGAGAGCTATCTCCTATGCTCAAAGGGATAATACACGTACTGTGTCCTATGCTGGCTTCTCTGCTCATCAAATTTTCTTTAGAACTGGTGTATGCAAGTTTACTATGGCCAAGGTTATCAAAGAAAGCCACACAGATGAGGAAAAATCTTGTGAAGGATGTCCATCCAAGCTCACCTCTACTGAAAAATGGGCTATTATCCAACATATGACCACATGAAAGGCTGATAATGCTGTCCAAGCCACATATTGTATCAGTTCCACCATCACCACCACTCTCTATTTACATACTGCAAGGAAATTTTCTCAATGCAGCTCATCTCAAGACTGTAACAAACCTCTTCTCTCTATCCAGCATAGACAGAAAAGACTAGTCTCTGCCTTGGCTCATCAAACTGCACTGTAGAGGACTAAAAGTGTGTTATATTGTCAGATAAGACCACAATTAGTAGGATTGGGTCATATGGGAAGGTATATGTATGGTTTTGATGAGCTAAGGCAGAGACTAGTCTTTTCTGTCTATGCTGGATAGAGAGAAGAGGTTTGTTACAGTCTTGAGATGAGCTGCATTGAGAAAATTTCCTTGCAGTATGTAAATAGAGAGTGGTGGTGATGGTGGAACTGATACAATATGTGGCTTGGACAGCATTATCAGCCTTTCATGTGGTCATATGTTGGATAATAGCCCATTTTTCAGTAGAGGTGAGCTTGGATGGACATCCTTCACAAGATTTTTCCTCATCTGTGTGGCTTTCTTTGATAACCTTGGCCATAGTAAACTTGCATACTCCAGTTCTAAAGAAAATTTGATGAGCAGAGAAGCCAGCATAGGACACAGTACGTGTATTATCCCTTTGAGCATAGAAGATAGCTCTCATAGTGATTACAACTATTACACATGAGATATTCTGGTTTATATAGTTAGATATAGTTTGAAAATAATATAATGAAGGGTAGAGGAGATAATTAAAGCCAAGGGAGGTCACACAAAGTACTAGAATACCTGATTATCACTGTAAAATACTTGAATCAAAAAACTGTCTGCATGAGTCATCATTTTGTAAGCCTTATATCTCCACCATATCTCCGCCAATTCCCACGGTGTAGGGCTCAAATGGAAGCCCTGATGCTATACTACAATGTGGTACTAGCATGTCCTTGAGGCATTTGTTTGTTCTCACACAATGTCATAGATAGTGAGAAATGTCACAACATGCAGACAGTTTTTTGAGCCACTGTACCTGTACCAGTGTCCCAGCTGTGTATATTCCTGTCCTGCTTACTGATCCATTACCTGTGCTTCATATCCGACTCACATTTGCTGATCCACTGCGCATTTACTAATAGACTTCTGTTATACTTTGTGCATAGCCCTCTGGTTCCAGACTTGCTGATTATCCATACTATCTACCTGCAGTATATAAACTGCATGTACAACTCTAGAGAACCTTAGTTCGAATATCATCTTAGATTCTGCTCATTCCATTCCTCCAAAACTTGAGCCTCTTCTAGCTCTAAGTATCTTCCAAGACTAAGGATTGACTCCTGCAGTCTACACTTCCAGCTCTACCTTTGGTAGTCTATATCCATTAGTTTCTAGTATGGACCTCATCTGATACTAGCCCTATATCTTGAACCCATCCATGTGCTCCAGATACCCTTTGGACGTACTCTTCCTATCCATACATTCCAGATACCCTTTGGACATATCATATCTGATACCCTTGGACCTTCAGATCTGTCATGCAAGCACCTTCAGATCCCCAGATGTATAATACTCCTCTGAAATAAGGGGCATACTCAGGAAAGGGGCACAGTGTATGAACTGAGGCCAAAGCCCTTCTGAATCCTTCACCTATTGAGTATGGTCTTAACAGCCAGGAGGTCTCTGGCTGCATGAAGGTGGAGATCTTTTACAAAGAAGGTGACTGCATCCTCCACAGAAGCAAGCAGGCCAGAGAGTGTGTCAACATGAGGGTAAGGATTTGAATATGAAGTGGTGAGCGATGTAGTTGCCTGCTCATCTCTGCCTGGGGATGGTGGTCAAGCCATGCCTGCTTAGCATTTGGAAATGATATGAACAACCTCCTCAACATCATTCTTAAAAGAATCAGGCAGCAGCAGCACACCATAATTTTGAATGCACTTTTGGATGTGGTAGAGTCATCATTTGACGAACAGTTTGATGGAGTCATCTGCTACATGTTCAAGGAGGATGGCAGTTCTGATGAGGTTGATCACGAGTTTGGGGGTATGGTGCTGCAGGAGGTTATCAAGTTCAATAGCATGCCCTGGGCACTGTAATGCCAACAGGATCAAGGCAGTGTTGTCAATATCAGAGATGAGGTCATGGTAGTTTTCTTGCATGGGGTCAGGGATTGTGGAGGTGGTATGAACTGGGGTGATGTAAGAAGGCATGAGGCTTAGTGACAAATCTGCAGATTGTTGGAGGATAGAGAGTGAATGAAGAAAGCTAGAGGGAGTGTTGCTTCTTATAAGCTTTCAGAATTTGAGCAGAGTTTCAGAGATTGTCCTCTGGAAGCCACTCATTATCTGCTGATGAGTACCCTTTCCATGATACCAGGTACCAGCATCATTTACTGGTCCCTTTATGCAAAAGAATCACTTCTACTTCATATTCTTCTTCTTCTTCAATGACATCAGGGGGGGGGGGGGGTTCCAGGAAGTTTGGGCCATATACATCTGTTTCACTATATGTTGATAGAACAGAAGCATGAAACATGAGATGTATTTTCCATTGCATCGGTAGTTGGAGTTTGAAAGTGATTGGAGATAGGACTTCTTCAATCAGGAATGGTCTGTATCTCTTCAGGGCAAGCTTCTGTGACAGGAGCTTTAGATGAAGGTTTGCTGCAGAGAGCCACATCTTTTCTTTGATTCTCCACAGGGTATATTTCTTCCCATGGGATCATTTGGCCATCTGTTGCATGGCCAAGTTATGGCAGGTGATAGCTTCTTCCCTTATCTTCTGCAGGGAGCATACTCGCTCTTCTGCTGATGGTACAGTAGAGTCAGGAATGATATGAGGAATGGCACAAGGTTCATATCCCATCATCAAGAAGAATGGGGAAGTGTTTCGCACATCATGTCATATACCAGATTCTACACTCGACTTACACTATAACATCCTGCTCATATCCACATCCATCCAATCCCCACTCAATCCAGTTCACATATCCGATCCGATACACTCGTCCAATCCATATCTGATCCATGTTCATATCCAAAACCATTCCTGTACACCTGCACATTACCCCTTTTAGGATATACCTGTGCCACCAGCTTTCGGTTATCCCTGCCTTTGCCTCTTGGTCATCTCTGCCTCCAGCTATTGGTTATCTCTATCTCCATCTCAATAAGTTATTTCATACAAGATTTATCTCTGAGTTCATAGTCTGATGTTTTGCTGTACTTACTATTATGTTTCTGACATAGCCTTGGACTATGCTTACTTACCTTCCGGCATGCTACCTACAGTATATAAACTCATAGTACTACTCCTGCAGACCTCAGTCTGATCATTGCTTGTATCCTTACTTATCCTGCTGTTTATATAACTCTGTTTCCATTCTCACTTGGGCTGAGCCTTGACTCTCTATCATATAATCACTTTTGGACTTTGTCCGGTTGTAGTCCATCTTCCGTTCCACCTTCAACTCTCCCTGCGGTAGTCTTCCTCTGTTAGTTTCTACTTTGGACCTTGTCCGAAGTAGTCTATACTCTCTCTACTTCACATCTGGGCCTACTCATCTATAGTAGTTATACCACTTCATCCATCCGTACACCTATCCATCTATCTGTCCATCCATCCATCCATCCATCCATCCATCCATCTGTCCATCTGTCCATCCATTTGTTATCCATCCAACACTCCACTACTCCTACTTTCAGATCCTTGGACCTTCAGATCCTTGGACCTTTGGACCCATGTCCTATGGTCCTATGGTCCAGTCCTATTCTATCCTTCATCCTATTGTAACATCCTTCACTGTTCTACTCTGGACTTTGTCCAAGTAGTCTTGTCATCATCCCCTATCATCCAGAAATAGTTCCGGCGCATTCCTGCGCTCATCCAGAAGTCCTTCAGGGCTCTATTGAGCTATCCTGCCCTAGAGTTTGTCCGGACTACATACGGACTTCACCAGAACTCTCCCTAGGACTTCATCCAAAATTAAGGGGCAATACTCGGGTAAGGGGCACAGCGTATGAGCTGAGGCCAAAGCCCTTTATGATTCATTAACCCTCCAAGCACATCTCTAATGCATCATGTTTTCAGTGATTGTGAACAAATTTGGTGATAGGGAGGTGATCTACCCATTCATTTGGGTTGTTGTGGCAGTAGATCCAAAGATACATTTCTAGTTCTTGATTGAGGCATTCAGTTTGCCCATCTGTCTGAGGGTGATAGGCTGTAGATGGTGCAATGGTGTAGTTGAGAAGTTGGGTGAGTTCTTTTGAGAAGTGTTAGAGATGTGCTCGGAGGGTTAGTGGATCATAAAGGGCTTTGGCCTCAGCTCATATGCTGTCCTCCTTACCCAAGTATTGCCCCTTAATTTTGGATGAAGTCCTAGGAAGAGTTCTGGTGAAGTCTGAATGTAGTCCAGACGAACTCTAGGGCAGGATAGCTCAATAGAGCTCTAAAGGACTTCTGGATGAGCACAGGAATGTGCTGGAACTATTTCCAGATGATAGGGGATGATGACAAGACTACTTGGACAAAGTCCAGAGTAGAACAGTGAAGGATGTTATAATAGGATGAAGGATAGAATAGGACTGGACCATAGGACCATAGGACCAAGGGTCTGAAGGTCCAAAGGTATGAGGATCCGAAGGTCCAAGAATCCAAAGGTACAAGGATCCAAAGGTATGAGAATCCAAAGGTATGAGGATCCAAAGGTACGAGAATTCAAAGGTACAAGGATCCAAAGTTATGAGGATCCAAAGTTACAAGGATCCAAAGGTACGAGGATCCAAAGGTGGTCTAGATGTCTGAAGGTACAGATGTCTGAAAGTAGGAGTAGCGGAGTGTTGGATGGATGACAGATGGATGGACAGATGGACAGATGGATAAACAGACAGATGGATGGATGGATGGATGGATGGATGGGTAAACAGACAGATAGATAGACAGACAGATGGACAGATAGATGGATGGACAGGTGTTATAACTAAGAGGAAGACTACCGCAGGTAGAGTCGAAGGTGGAACGGAAGATGGACTACAATTGGATGAAGTCCGAAAGTGATTATATGACAGAGAGTCAAGGCTCCAGACTAGGGAGTACTCCCATAGTCCAGAGCCCAAGTGAGAATGGAAACAGAGTTATATAGACAGCAGGATAAGTAAGGATACAAGCAATGATCAGACTGAGGTCTGCAGGAGTTGTACTATGAGTTTATATACTGTAGGTAGCATGCTGGAAGGTAAGTAAGCATAGTCCAAGGCTATGTCAGAAACATAATAGTAAGTACAGCAAAACATTGGGCTATGAACTCGGAGATAAATCTTGTATGGAATAACTTATTGAGATGGAGGCAGAGATAACTGATAGCTGGAGGCAGAGATGACCAAGAGGCGAAGGCAGGGATGACTGAGAGCTGGTGGCACAGGTATATCCTAAAAGGGGTAATGCACAGGTGCGCAGGAATGGTTTTGGATATGAACACAGATTGGATATGGACATGGATTGGATATGGATTGAATATGGATTGGATGAGTGTCTTGGATCAGATCTGGATCAGATGAGTGTCTTGGATTGGATATGGATCGGACAAGTGTATCGGATCAGATATGGATCAGACAAGTGTCTCAGATTGGATATGGATTGGACAAGTGTATCAGATTAGATATAGATCAGATGAGTGTATTGGATTGGATATGTGAACTGGATTGAGTAGGGAATCATTGGATAGATGTGGATTTGAGCAGGATGTTATAGTGCAAATTGAGTGTAGAATCCAGTATATGACAAGAAGCAGGATAGGAATTGTGGACCATGATCAGAAATGACTTTGTCATGGAGGCTGAAGCAGTGGTAAACATGTTTTAAAAACAGTTTTGCTACTCCTTCAGAGGAGATCATTTTCTGACAGGGGAGAATAATTACCCCCTTCATAAGGCCATGGTTGACCATGACCATAATACTATCGAAGCCATTACTAACAGGTAGATCAGTGATGAGGTCAATGGAGACCTGCAAGAAGGGACAAGTAGCAGAAGAAGGGATAGGCATTAGGGGTGGCCAGACTGGGTGGGTGTCCACTTTCATTTGCTGACAAAGGGTGCAACCCTCATTGTATTTGCATATGTATGACCCCATAGAGGGCCACCAAGCTTCACACTTCACGAGTTCTTTAGTCTTGAAACAACCAGGATGGCTGGCAGAGGGGTGATCATGATAGCAGGAAAGAATAGCAGAGCAGTGGGCCAGGGGAATATAGGCATGACTGCAGAAATAGAGAATACCATTGTCAATCTTCCAATTGGAGAGAGTGGATTTCATGGGCAGAAGGCAGACTCCATCTAGGGTGTTTGATGCCATTTTGAAAACTGGATCATCAAGAGGGTCAGAAGAACCCAGTATATCAAGTAGATCTGTATCAATGAGTTGGACAAAAAGGGAATCAGGAAGAAGAATGGTATTTTCATTATTATGATCACCATTATCATGATCAGGGCGACAGGAGAGGACATCAAGAGCAGCCAGCTTAGTTCCAGTGATGTGATGAAGTTCAATGTCGAAGGTGGAGAGGATTAATTGCCAATGAGCTTGGTGACAAGTGAGCTTTTGTGCTGTTTGGAAGTACAGCAAGTTCTTGTGATTGGTGAAGATGAGGATAGAATGGGGATTCCCCTCAAGGTAGTGGCACCATTCTGTTAGCGTTCTTATGACAGCAAGCAATTCCTGGTTGAAAATCTGATAGTTTTGTTCAGCAGGATTCAATGATTGAGAAAGGTAGGCACAAGGGTGATAAACCCCATTTTCATTGGTTTGAAGTAGAACCACTCCTGTTGCAATGAGGGATGCATCAGTAGCAATCGTAAATTGCCAAGTTGGGTCGGGGTTTCAAAGGACCAGCTGTTGGGTAAACTTCCCTTTCAGGATTTCGAAGGTATCTTGACATTCAGGTGTTCATATAAATGGGACGTCCTTTTTAGTAAGGTTGATGAGAGGTTAGGCGATGTTGGAGTAGTGGGATATAAAGGTACAATAGAAATTGCAGAATCTGAGGAAAGATCAGACATCCTTGACAGTTCATGGGATTGGCCATTTGGCAATTTCCTTAGTCTTTGTGGTGCTCATGGCAACTTCTCCAGGTCAGATGATCATCCCTAAATACTCAACTTCATGTGCATCAAATGTGCATTTCTTTGGTTTTAAGAATAACTGCTCTTGTCATATTTGTTCTAGTACCATTTGGGTATGGTGTTGGTGTTCCTCCAGTGTTCTCGAAAAGATGAGGATGTCATCCATATAAATCACCATCCATCCCTTGTTGATTTCCTGTTGGAACATTCGATTCATGTAGGCTTGGAACATGGTGGGGGAATTGCACAAGCTGAAGAACATGACATTGGGTTTGTAAAGGCTGAATTCAGTGGTAAAAGCAGCTTTCCAGTGATCATCAGGATGAATGTAGATATTATTGTATCTGGATCGGATATCCATCTTGGTGAAGAAGTGGGCATCATGTAACCATGCAACCAGTGACACTGGAAGGGGAAGAGGGTAGGCATTCTTTATTGTCCAATCATTAATATAATGATAGTCTTGGCATGGATGGAGTTCTCCACTCTTTTTTCCTACAAAGAAGAAGCTGCTAGCTTGGGGTGATTTTGATTTGGAAATAAACCCCTTTGCTACATTCTCATCAATAAAATTTTTGATGGCTTCTCTTTCCTTTTCAGATAAAAAATAGACCTTCAATGTTCGTGGAATGAAACCAGGTCTCATCTCTACACAGTGATCTATGCCAGGTCATTCTGGTGGGAGTTGGTTCAGACCCTCTTTGGCAAAAATATCCCTGAAGTTGTGGAGATAGGAGGGGACGAGTTCTTTGAAGGTCTTCTTTTTCTTCTCTTTTTCATTGGTAGTGAATTCTTGAGCTTTGTTACTAAACTTAGTGGCTTCTGTGAATGATGGTGGAGCAAGCAACACCTGGGAGTAGGTAGGGAGTCGTTCTAGTTGGGAGGTGCCATCTCATGTGAGAGGGGTATCCATAGAGACTTCCTCAACAATTTGCATTTGTAATCCATCCACATTGTATTCCACTAGGAATTCTCCTTCTTTTAACTCATAAGTGGCTATATTCTGGACTTCTGGTTCAGTCCAGACATCTTGCATGGTATCAAAGAGTGGTTCTTCATCATCCTCAGTGGAAAGCAGTGCAGGCATGATTTCTTCTGCCACTGCTGTTGATTCATCTTTCAGGAACAGCTCCCCTCTGAGAAATTCTTCCTTGGTAGCTCTCCCTTCTGTAAAGTTGATTCACACCTTCTCAGGTTGAGTGGGGAGTGGTTTATCTGCTTTCCTAACATGTTCCCATTGTTTGCTTGGTGACCAGTGTTCTTTAGGAACTGGTGGAGGGTGAAGGGGTGGTTCTTCATTGCTGCATCTTTTCTCAACACGAGGGATAGGCAAGATGGGTCATTATGGAAGGGTTTTGGCAGAGAGGGTAGAGCAAGTGACCATAGGCAAGGGTGGTTGCACTGCTAGGGCAGGTGCCAAGGGTGTGGGTTAAGGAACTGATGGTTCAGTAGAGGGCAAGGTGGCAGATGTAATTTGTGGGTAAGGCTCATTCTTAGGAAGTTTCGAATTTTTCCATCTCAGAATAGGGTGATTGAATAATAGAGGAAGTTTCACTTTCCTCCTATTGGCATTGAGATTGCTTTCAAGTAGATCTGACTTCTTTGTGCATGACAGAGTAAGGTTTTGGCAGTCCAGTCAATGACCAGGTTCATGGCACATAACCATGGAATTCCAAGAAGGATCTGATCTCGTCTTTCTAATTTGGTGATATTGAACTTTCCATACATGGTTTGTTCATCACTCTTCATGACTAAAAGACAGTAGCACGTGATTGAGCCTCCTTTAATATAGGTACCATTGGCAGTGGTAACCTTGAATGGTTTGCTAAGTCTCCTTCAGGTGATTTTATGAAGCTTCACAAATTCTTCAGAGATAAAGGTTCTGTCACAACCCTTTTAACCACTTAAGGCAGGGGCAGAGACTAGGACTCAAACTAAGGTTATCACAAGAGAAGAGAGGAGCAGTGACATCTGGTTGCTACTAGATGTAGATACAAGAGGTTTGAACTAAAGAACTACTACAACAAAACTAGCTAACTATATAGACATATTGAAACTGAGATACAAACTGAGTTCTAAACTACTAGCCAATCAGAAAATAGAAAAGGAAATCATACGATGTGATGTTGTGACATTTGTTGATGACATCATACAGTGGCTCAAAAAAGTGTCCGAATGTTTGTGTGTTTTCATATAATTGCTTTATGGTGAGTCAGGACGTGGGAATCTGACTAAGCCATAGGGATTGGTATGAGAGCTTAGCATCCAAGGAATAGTTTTGCTCCCTCTAGCGTGGGAAGCTGATGTCATCATGGGAAGATATGGTCATTTTGGTAAGGTGACTCATTTGGACACTTTTTTGACTTTGAACTCAGTGACTGTAATTTTGATTATTCTGATGCTTTATGCTTCATCTCTTGACTATAAT